>CAMZMU010000074.1:109112983-109351245 GCA_947311845.1 Poa pratensis | reverse complement strand
TGACAAGGATATACATCTCGGGTACCCTACTGTGAGGTACCTGGTGCACGTGATGACTAAGGCCCAATAGCGAAGAGCAACTCGAAGCCCAAGACAGAGGCCCAACAAGATGGAGTACCCTCCAAGTTTAGACATAGCATAGTCGGTTTACTTTCCTTATGTAAAACTAGGTCGGTTACAAACTCCCGAGACCCAGCCTATTTAAAGGCTGGGAGGGGTGCCGATCTAGGACAAGCCATACTCGAACCACCAAAGCTCTGCGAGATCGACATCTCGCCGAGCTCCTTGTAACCTCATAATCTCACACATCAATAACAGACAAGCAGGAAGTAGGGTCTTTACCTCCACCCGAGGGGCCTGAACCTGGGTAAATCTTTGCCTCTGCTTGTCAGCCGACGAAACTACCAGTACTACCACGTTCTCTCCCCCATAATCTCAACCCTAGGTCCTTAACCATGGGATTTGATGAGGGTACACCTCGTCAATTGGCGCCGTCTGTGGGAAAGAATAGTGCTGGACTCACGGTTTCTTCGGTTCCATCGGAAAACGGCGACTCGCCGATCGGATCTACAAACGGCAACTCGCCGGCTGCATCACAAACCAGAACTCGCCGACTCAGGCGGCACACGGCAACTCGCCGGCTCACTCGACAAACGGCAACACGCCAGCTTCACCCGCAAAAAGCATCGGATCCTCTGATGGATTTCGAGCCACACTCGCCAGATTCCAGGAGGCCTTCTCCGATCTCGAGTCAGGTTTGGGTTTAACCGTTGGTTCGTTCAATTTTTTCGTCAACAAGCTTGGTGTGCAGGACTTGACGATCCACGCCAACTCGCGACTTCCGCACCCGAGCTCCATCGGTTGCGGCTCCTTCGACTGCGGATCCATCAACCGTCCATACCATCGTCGATCCTCCAAGCTTGCTCGTCTGCAACAACCATGTCCACACGAGAGATGACGAGCTCATTGAGAACTCAGGAGGAGGCCGAATCAGCATACCGCACAAACGATCCCGAGCTCGATCTCCACTCGAGGATAGTTTCGACTGCGCGGATCTCCTCAGCGACTTCGACGAACCGAAACTCATATCGACAACCACGTCGACTCCGAGATCTGCAAACAACAACCTCGACTTCGAGATTCATAACAACTTCGTCGACGCGAGATGAGCATAGGCGATGAAGGCATCGACAGCGAGATCCGTCCAGACGGACCACTCGATGGGCATATCGACTCCGACATGAGCCTTGATGACGATGTCGAGTCCATGACGGACTCGAAACACATACATACCCTCGGTGATACCCCAGCAGGTCTACGTCGCCATCGCCGCAGAATCATCAGATGCTGCGGCCAGCCGCAGGCCTACAGAATTCCCGTGCACAGTTACTATGCCGGACGGAGTCACAACTCTCACAATCACTGCTGAGATGGCAGCAAAAGCAGATAAAGTCATCAAGGAGTGCACAATGATGCCAGCAGACGCAACACAAGAGAGATGTTGACCTTCCAGTACTTCAACTGGCAGGAATCACTTCGACTGCGGCAGGTCAGAGCAACACTCGAAGAACGCAAAAAGCAAGCTAGCTTGTCGAGTGCGCGAAGAAGACAGCTCTCCCTGAGCTCCACCGGGCGAGCAGACACAAGACCCAGATCAAGGTTGTCACACCTCTCGCCAGACGAAAGGGCGGCACTCACCCGCAACTTAGGCAACTCTTTCATGACATACGACGAAGAGGGAGTGCCAGTACCCAAAACAGCTGCGGGTGCCCTCTTCACGCGCAGCATACCTAGAGGCAATCAAGCCTCCAGCTGATGACCCCAATGCAAAACTGCATCATCGCACAGATCAAATCACTCGCCTTAGCGGCGAAGGCCATACGCCAAATCCAAGAACTCCAGGTGGTCGAGACCGTGCCCTAGTCACGCGCGTCGAAGAGCATAATCACAGTGTCGTCGCCACCACTCGAAGGAAAGAAGCGGCTCGCGCAGGCGCAGGTCCAGGAGCAGATCACGCAGATCTTACAGTAGCGACTCATACTCTGATCGAGAGCCTGAGCCACATGGAGCTCTGTGCTTCACTCGACGCGTCCGCGAGACACGGATGCCCAAAGGGTTCAAACTCACATCTGAACAGCCCAAGTACACGGGTCGACAGGAACCTTCCGGGTGGCTGGAAGACTACAGGCTGGCTGTCGCGTGCCAGCGAGGCACAAACACCACAGCCATGCAATACATACGACTCATGCTCGAAGGCACAGCCCGCGACTGGCTCAAGGCCCTACCTCCATCAACATACGACTCGTGGGATCACTTCCGCAGACTTCATCAAAAACTTCGAGCCTCTATGTGAGCGCCCAAAAACGTTCGAAGCTGCGAGCCTGCGTTCAACGTCAGACGAAACGTTGAGGTCATACATCAGACGATGGACTGAGATACGCAACTCAGTCGGAGTAATTTCAGAAGATATGGCCATGGATGCTTTCATCATGGGCTCGCCAGGCGACTCAAAGAAGCACTTGGTCGCAAAAAGCCAACCTCTGTGGCTAACCTCTTGATGACGCGACTGAGTGGGCAGACGAGAACATGGCGCGCACCACACGCGGGTCCTCACCCCGTGACAATCATGAAAGCGGCAGTCGAAGCCGCAGAGACTCGTACAGAGACGACCGAAGGCGCAAACGTTCAAAACGTCACTACGACGATGACAGACCCGAATTCATGGCGGCTGGGTTCTCCACACCCCGCAATGACCAGGACAGAAGCGACCGACGGTCGGAAGATCGGCGAGACAGTCGAGATGATCGCGGGACAGTCGAGATGATCGTCGGACAGTCGAGACCCGGCCAACGCAGTGATAGCTACAAGAGGAAGGACTGGCGCAAGTCACGGGCACAATCTGAGCGATCATTCGAAGAAAAGATGGATGCTGATTGCAGATTCCACCTGTACAAGGGGGACGACGGAAAACTGCGCTCCAATCACTCGATGAGAAACTGCAGGGAGTTCGACCAAATGGCGACTGATTACGTAAATCTCAGAAAGGCAGCAGCCACACAAGCACCTGCACCCGTGCCTCAGCCAAACAATGTGCCTGTTCTGATGGCACCACCTCCCCACCACAGCCTGCTGCAGGCGGAAACTCGCGGGTGCCATACAGCACATACCTCGGGTGGACGAACCACAGTACCCTCCGCCCCAAGGGCAGATGTACATGATACAGAAAGGTCGACCTTCCAACAGGGAGCAAAAACTTCGCACTCGACAAGTAAACATGGCGGTCATGTCACCTCCCTGTAACTGAATTCTTGAAGGGTCTGAAACACAATAAGCTTCAGCAAAGAGGACCACCCTCCATCGTTGTTCGTCCAGGGCACTCTGCTCTGGTACTCGACGCGCAAATTGGAGGCTACGCCATGTCCAAGGTCTTCATGGATGGTGGCAGCGGCATAAACATCATCTTCGCAGATACGCTCCGCAAAATGAACAGGTCAGTCGAAAACCTGCCAAGATCTTCAAATACCTTTCACGGTATCGTTCCAGGAAAGCAATAAGCCCAGAAGGCACCATACAACTCGACGTAACGTTCGGGGACAAGAACCACTTCAGGACAGAGTCGATTGAGTTCGAAGTGTCGACTGGAAGTCACAATACCATGCTATACTTGGACGCCCGACGTTCGCTCGATTCATGGCGGTGCCACATACGCATACCTCCAGCTGAAGATGCCTGGACCAAAAGGAGTAATCACAGTCAAGGGAACTTCCAAAAGTCTGACTCTTGCGACCGAGAATTCAGCAAAATCTCTGAGATGTTTGGCATGGAAGCAACACTCGCTGATCTAGCGGTCTCCAACGATCGAACACTTATGCCAGACACAAAAAGGTGGCAGTCGACAGAGCATTCAATGCCACCAATGACACAAGATCGCATCAGGTGCACCCGACTGACCCGACCAAGACAGTCAATGTCTCGTCGAGTCTGCCTATCGCATAGGAAAGCGCGCTCGTCGAATTCCTCCGTGAGAACTGGGATATATTTGCATGGTGTCCAGCCGACATGCCAGGTATTCCCAGGGAATTCGCCGAGCACTCTCTCCAATTATTTCCAGATGCTAAACCAGTCAAGCAAACAATGCGCCGCATATCCGGCCCAAAAAGAACTGCAGTCGAAGCCGAAGTCGACAGGCTACTCGCAGCAGGATTCATCAGAGATCAAGAAATCACAATGGGTGGCCAACCCCGTACTCGTAGAGAAGAAGCACACAGATATCCTTCGGATGTGCGTAGATTTTACAGCACTCAATAAGTGTGTCCAAAGGATCACTTTCCACTACCTCGAATCGACCAGATCGTCGACTCCACCGCCGGGTGCGCTCGCTTGTCCTTCCTGGATGCTTACTCGGGTTACCACCAGATAAGGATGAAGGAAGAGGATGAAGAGAAAACGGCGTTCATAACCCCACTCGGGGTCTACTGCTACACCACAATGCCTTTCGGGCTCAAGAACGCAGGCGCAACCTACCAGCGCATGATGCAAGATTGCCTCAAGAAGCAAATTGGGCGAAACGTCCAGGTCTATGTAGATGACATCGTCATCACCACAAGAGAGGAAAACACACTACTCGATGACTTGCGAGAGACATTCGCAAACCTCAAACGCTTCCACATCAAGCTCAACCCGAAGAAGTGCACGTTCGGCGTGCCAGCCGGGCAACTCCTCGGGTATCTAGTCTCAGCTCGAGGAATCGAGGCAGACCCGGAGAAAATACAGGCCATCTTGACGATGCAAAGGCCTTCAAAGCTCCATGACGTGCAAAAGTTAGCGGGTCGAGTGCAGCACTCAGTCGATTCATCAGCAAGCTAGGCGAAAAAGCACTCCCGTTCTATCGACTGATGAAGAAAGCAGATAAATTCGAGTGGACGCCAGAAGCCGAAGCAGCCTTCACGGACCTCAAGCGAGTCCTCACAAGCCCTCCAATCCTCGTCGCACCAAGGGAACGCGAGCCACTTACCTATATGTCTCTGCAACTAACAGGGTGGTAGCACCGTACTGGTAGTCGAACGAAGGGAGGAGGGACACGCCCAAAGCATACAACGTCCAGTCTATTACTTGAGTGAAGTGCTCTCCACATCAAAGCAGCGGTACCCGCACTATCAGAAGCTGGCTACGCCGTGTTCATGTCCTCAAGGAAGCTGACGCATTACTTCTCCGAGCACCCGATCACTGTAATCAGCACCTCAGGGATCGGGGACATCCTCACAAACCCCAACGCAACTGGGCGAGTAGCAAAATGGCTCATCGAGCTAGCACCAAGAGACATCAAGTATGATTACCCGAAGGCCATCAAAGCACAAGTTTTACCTGACTTCCACACCGAGTGGATTGAAGCTCAGCTCCCAGGAGCACCAGATGTGTCCAACTCATGGACTATGTACTTCGACGGCTCAAAGAAAAACGAAGGCGCAGGCGCAGGTGTCATCCTCATATCACCAAAAGGCGACAAGCTCCGCTACATCCTACAAATGGGTTCGAGTTCCCGTCCAATAACGAAGCAGAATATGAGGCTCTGATCCATGGCATGAGGATGGCCAAAGCCCTCGGGTGCACTCGACTGATGATCTACGACTCGAATCTGGTGGTCAGCAAACAATGAAGGCCTGCGACGCAATCGCAGATAACATGATCGCCTACCGTGACCTGTACAACATCATGGAGGGCAGCTTCGAAGGCTGCGAGTTGCGGCACATAGGGCGTGAGAGCAATGAAGAAGCAGATAAGTTAGCCAACATTGGTGCGACCAAAGCACCAGTGCCACCTGGTGTCTTCTTCGAGCGCATCGAGCACAGATCCATCCAGCCGCACCAGCCAAGAGCAAAGCACCTAGCACAGAGGACCCACCAGTCGAGGTACTCCTCATCGAGCCAACTTGGACTCAACCTTTCCTCGCATACATACTCCGCGGCGAGGTACCCGAAGACATAACAGAGTCAAGACGCGTCACTCGACGATCTAAAGCATACACTGTCATCAACGGTGAACTTACAAACGCAGCATATCAGGTATGTTCCAACGTTGCATAGCATTTGAAGATGGCCAAGCCATCCTTCGTGATATTCATGCAGGTACTGCGGGCATCACGCCAGCAGTCGATCACTCGTAGCCAAAGCCTTTCGCGCAGGCTTCTACTGGCCCACAGCACTCAAAGACGCGGAGGACATAGTCAAAAGGTGCATCGGCTGTCAAAAATTCGCCACAAAGCCGCACGCACCCGCATCGGCGTTGAAGACAATACCATTGGCCTGGCCCTTCGCCCAGTGGGGGCTCGATATGGTTGGGCCACTCAAAAAATCCTCCCATGGAGGGCATACTCACCTTCTGGTGGCGGTCGACAAGTTCACCAAGTGGATTGAAGCAGTACCTATCACAAGTTCGACTGCCACTACAGCAGTCAATTTCATAAAATCCATCATATACCGCTTTGGTGTGCCAAGTAGCATCATCACTGACAACGGTACAAACTTCACGGCTGAGGATTCAAATCCTTCTGCAAAGAGCAAGATATCACGCTCAATTATGCATCTGTGGCACACCCCAGTCAAATGGCCAAGTCGAAAAGGCCAATGGGCTTGTGACGAGTGGAATCAAGAAGCGCCTCCTGGTGCCACTCAAAAGGCAGCGGGTGCTTGGGTCGAAGAACTCCCGTCTGTGCTATGGAGCTTACGCACAACTCCCAACGCTCAACACAATTTACACCATTTTCATGGTCTACGGCAGAGGCAATCCTGCCATCAGACGTAAGGTTCAACACCAAGAGTCGAAGCATACAACGAAGACGATGCAGATGAAGCACTCGAAGATGCAGTCGACTTGCTCGAAGAAGCACGCAACACGGCGCTAGCACGCACAGCTGTCTACCAGCAAGACCTCCGCAACTATCACAGCCGTCGACTGCGTACCAGGTCCTTCGAGGTTGGCGACTTGGTACTTCGACTGAAGCAAAAGAAGGTGCATAAACTTGCTCTCCATGGGAAGGACCCTTCATCATCACCGAGGTCATTGGAGTGGAGCATACAGACTGAAGCACGCGAAGATAGGAGAACTCTCGCACAATCCTTGGAACGTTGCGCAGCTGCGCCGTTTCTATGCTTAGATTGCTCAGTCGCATAATGTAATAGGCATATGTCGGATGGCTGCAGGTTTCAGACGCGCTCTTTTCCTTACCAGGGTACCTAAGGGACTGGAAGATTTTTAATGAAGCGGCATGCAGCCTAACATTCATAAATGGAATATAATCAGATTCCTCATATTTCTCCCTGTTTGCTACTCGCATAAACTAATCGCACAACATTAGCCTCACCCGAACACTCGGGGCTGCTGAAAGGACAATGATGTCGCCTAGAGGGGGGGGGGTGAATAGGCGATTAAAACTTTTCCGGTTTAGGCTTGCTAATTGCGGAATAAAACTAGGTGTTTAAATTAACAAGCGAACAACCTAAATAAACTAGGCTCACCTATGTGCACCAACAACTTATGCTAAGCAAGACAAGAAACAAGGTGATAGCAATTTAGAATACTTCAAGCACGAAGGCTATCACAATGTAAAGTGCATAAGTAAAAGCTCGAGTATAGAAATAACCGAAGCACGCGGAGACGAGGATGTATTCCCGAGTTCCTCCTTGAAAGGGAGTACGTCTCGTTGGAGAGGTGTGAACCGACACAACGGTTCAACAACCACAAGGTTTCAACCCTCTCTCCGATGAACCGCACCACAAAGGTTTGGTTCACCTTCCACTATCGGTATTCCTTCGAGGCGGAATCCGGAGCCTTTCAACAACAATCCGGGGCACAACCCACAATGGGATTGGGGGCTCCCGAACGCTTTCAACAACAATCCGAGGCACAACCCACAAAGGGATTGGGGGCTCCCGAACGGCTTCAAGTGACCACACAAGGGTCCAACCACCACAAAGGCGTCTAGGGCCCGAAGACCCAAGAGTAACAAGTTCACAAGCTTTCAACTTCCACGAATCCTCGTGGAGAGCACAAACCGATGCAATGAAGCAATGGCAAGAGCACAAGGCTCAAATCCTTCACTCTCGAATCCCACCACAAGCAACTAATGCTTATGGGGGAGAAGAGAGGAAGAACAACGAAGAACACAACAAATGGAACTCCAAGATCTAGATCCAAAGGGTTCCCCTCACTTAGAGGAGAGATGGATTGGTGGAAATGTAGATCTAGATCTCCTCTCACTTTTCCTCAAAGATATGCAAGAATCATGGGAGGGATTGAGAGGAAGGCAAGCTTTTCCAAAGGTCAACAATGGAGGAGAGAGAGAGGAAAAACAAGCTCAAGAAGTGGGGAACCATTGGGGAAGAAGGGCCCCTTAAATAGGTTCCCCAAAATCCAACCGTTATGTGCAGAAACGCGTCGGGGCGGTACTACCGCTGGCCCCAGCGGTACTACCTCCCCCCTAGGAAGTCAAACAGTGAAAACAGGCTAAAAAACGGGCTCCAGGTAGCGGTACTACCGCCCCGGGCCAGCGGTACTACCGCTTCCGGTACCGCCGAAAATGGGCCTCGGGTGGCTCCGGCGGTACCGCTGGCGGTACCGCGGCGGTACTACCGCCACTGGTTAAAAACTGCAGAACCACCGGCACTAAAACGGGCATAACTTTTTCATCCGGACTCCGATTTCGATGATCTTGGGCTCGTTGGAATCGTAACGAAGAGCTTTACAAGATTATGCAGAGAAACATCATAGTCCAACAATGGAGGATAAAACCAAATGGGGAAAGGTTAGACCTCTCGATAAAAGAACAACCGATAAGACCTCCAAACCAAAACCGCAATATGTTTCTCATCCGGACTCCGTTTTCTATGATCTTGGGCTTGTTAGAAGATACTCACAAGCTCTACAAGATTATGCATATACACATCATAGTCCATCATGTGAGGAGGAAACCACAAGTAGAGAGTTTGACCTCTCTTAGAAAAAACAAACCGGTAAAACCTCGAACATCAAAACGCAACAAGATATTCGAATGAAATCTGTTTTTGATGAACTAGAGCTTGGTATGGGGATGAACACAAGCTCTAAATTCTCACATGGATAAAAGCCAAATAAGAACCAAGAAAGATGATATGCCAAATATGCAAAGTTTGAGCTCTCCACAAAGGTGCGATCGAGTTACTCACTTGCGAGCCCCTCTTGATAGTACGCCGTCTATCCTATAACCCGGTCTCCAAACTAACAACATGAGACCGGTAAAATAGAAACCCTATCAAGATCATACCTTTGCCTTGCGCGCATTCCACTTGAGCTAGATGATGACGATCTTGATCTCTTCAAGTGGACCACCTTTCTTGATTGCGCTTTCTAGCACATGCTTGATGAAGACTTCTCCAAATGCTCCCCATACATACACATTATGGGAGAGCCTCGCTTAGCTCCGTCTTCATGACTCCACTTGCGCTTCATATTCTTCTCTTGATATAGATGATGGCTTGGAGATAAACATGAAGTTCACTCAATCTTCTTTTCCAAGCCATGCTTGCAATAAACTCAATCTTTCTTCACATGACCATTCTTCATATAAACCCTTGAATAGAGCATTGGTCATCATGTAATCTTCTAGAGTCCAACACATGAACTCCAATCTTCTTCATGGAAAAGATCTATAAAGATATCTCAATGCAAACATTAGTCCATGAGGATTGTCATTAATTACCAAAACCACGCATGGGGCAACACATGCACTTTCAGCTGCGCTATCTCAAAACTTGAGCTTTCGCTCCTTCAAGCATAATACTCCAGCTACACTCGAATACTCGGGGGCTGGATAATAAAACTCAATACATAAAGGAAAGAGGTGCTCAACCCCACTCAACTACTCGGGGGCTGAGCCTACGGGCATAAGTTGAAGCTGCAAATCTCACAAAATTCGTAGCCTCACTCGAGCACTCGGGGGCTGTGTAATTTATGCTCCATATTCTAAGTGTTTTTCATAAATCCCACTCAATACACTCGGGGGCTGCATACATGTAAACAAACAATGTACAATACTCACAAGTGTTGCGTTTTACATTCTGGGGTCACCCCCCACACACATAACCTATTCAACAGGTTCTTCCTTGGGCTCGGTCCATTTTTCCTCCTCCTTCAGCACACGATAGATTAGGACCAATGCGTCCACCCGTGTCTCTTGGTAATGCTCCTCCATTGGCACAAGACCACCACCTGGTAGGGGTGAGGGTCCCATCGCAATCCTTTTCAAATCAAGGTGTGGAAGGTGCGATCGCACAAACGCAAGAGCAACATTAGCCCGCTAATCAGTTGCTCGCGCACAAACTTCTTGATCGCCTTGCCTTTTCGAAATTTCTTCAGCAATGCAACAAGGCCCTGTGGTTGTTCATTCAAAGGAAACAAAGCTTCGTGGACTCGAAACAAAGCCAACCTGCAAGTCTCCAGTCGAATGGCAGTGCGCCAAGCCCGGTCCAGAAGCCTTACCAAAATGGCGCTCCTCGCCCTGTCTGACCAAAAGGGGTGGGCGGAGTACTCAGTACTACTCGCATGACCGTCGAGTCGATCCTGAATCCGTGCCTCCTCCTTTATCGGGTCAGAGCAAACACCTGCGCAAAAACTAAAGGGCTCATCATCGCCCAGTCGAGTCACCTCGCAAAGAATAGATCTCGATGATCCAAAAATATCTTACATTCGAGTTGCAGATTTACTCTCTCCAACTCCTCAAGCAAAAAGGCCTCCCGTTCCGAAGTTGGGGATGGCCTCGTCTGCAACTCAGCATACGCATCTTGTGTTTCCTTCAGCTCGCGAGTAACCTCAGAAAGCTTTTGCTAAAGGAAGTCCATAATTTTCTGGTCATTCACGCTTCGCGACTTCGAAGAACCACCCACAACAGGGCCAGTCGATGGTTTAGAGGCTCGGTTCTACAGTCAGAATAATTAAATGCATAAGGAAGCATAAATAGCTCAAGCAAAAAGGCTCGGGGCTGCGCCTCCCGATTACTGAAGTTCATATTTCATAACAAGACAGATACGATGTCTGATAATTTACATATAGCAAAAGCAAACTGACGAAATTCCTAGACCTAGTCAACAAAGGGATCACTAGCTACGTCGTCGACTTCTTGGAGGAAGCTTTCTCCGCCTGGACCTTGGCCGCCCTTTCTTCTACAATTGTTACCAGCTGTTGGGCATATTTTTTGGCGGCTTCCATCCAAGTGCCGAACCCGACGGTTCTGCCATCAGAACCCCGTGGAAACTTCTTCGTAGCTGCGTCAAAATCTGCCTCGACTCGTGCGCGAGCAACATGAGAAAAGTAGTTTGAGCACCACTTACCATTTGCTCGCGACATAAGTCAGCGACGGTAGTCCCTTCATGATTGAATAGCTCAACCAGCTCTGCAAAGGAAGATGGTAGCTCTTCGCCGGGGAAGAAGCTGCCATGGAGGGCGCCCAAGGCACTCGCCGCCTGCGTCAGCATCTCCCCTGCTCTGCTACTGGTAGCCTCCGAGACAGTCACACTTTCATCGAGTGAGGTGCCAAGGCTTTGCTTGCCAGTAGCAGTAGGGCCATCCATCACGCCTAGCATGTGGACAAAATAATCAGCACCATATATCAGAAACCTCAAACATCTAAAGAACACAGCAAAAATCCGTACCAGTTAAGCTGGTGCTGGCGGCGGAAAGTCGACCAATTGCCGACTCCTCTCTAACCTCGGCTGCTTTCAGCCTCTTCTCCAGGTCAGCCACTCGACGGGTGGCGTTGTTCAAATTTTCTGCCGCATCAACGGCGGCCTCTGCAAAACAAACACACATGGTCAGCAGACTGCAAGAGGAATCAGCCTCAACAAGTGGTAATAGCATAAAAGAGATACGCACTCTTCGCAGCTTCGAGTTGCTGCTGCAGGGTGGCGGCTTCCGTCTCCTTGGTGCGATCGAGTTACTCACTTGCGAGCCCCTCTTGATAGTACGCCGTCTATCCTATAACCCGGTCTCCAAACTAACAACATGAGACCGGTAAAAATCGAAACCCTATCAAGATCATACCTTTGCCTTGCGCGCATTCCACTTGAGCTAGATGATGACGATCTTGATCTCTTCAAGTGGACCACCTTTCTTGATTGCGCTTTCTAGCACATGCTTGATGAAGACTTCTCCAAATGCTCCCCCATACACCATTATGGGAGCCTCGCTTAGCTCCGTCTTCATGACTCCACTTGCGCTTCATATTCTTCTCTTGATATAGATGATGGCTTGGAGATAAACATGAAGTTCACTCAATCTTCTTTTCCAAGCCATGCTTGCAATAAACTCAATTCTTCACATGACCATTCTTCATATAAACCCTTGAATAGAGCATTGGTCATCATGTAATCTTCTAGAGTCCAACACATGAACTCCAATCTTCTTCATGGAAAAGATCTATAAAGATATCTCAATGCAAACATTAGTCCATGAGGATTGTCATTAATTACCAAAACCACGCATGGGGCAACACATGCACTTTCAATCTCCCCCATTTTGGTAATGGATGACAATCCCTTTTACGAGGGTTTATATAATGAATTAAGCAACCATGCAACACAAAGAGCAAGGATGCAAGAGCAAGAAAGGCAAAATGCTTAAGAACGAAACTAAAGCAAGAAACCAAATTCCCTTAAACCCTCTAAACTTCTCCCCCATTGGCATCGATTGCCGAAATGGGAAGAAAAATTTAGAAGGCCAATATAGTAAGAGCTCCCCCATACCGTGTGCATTTCTCATAATATAAGTGAAATCAAATGCACATATCCAATGACGAATAGATGAAGGGAGATCAAACTATATCAAGGATCCAATCAAAAGAGAAAGATACTTCGAAGAAAGAAGCAAGCAATCAAAAGAATCCAAAAACAAAGTTCTAAACAATAAGAGGGAACTCCCCAAGGTACGTGCACAAGGTAGGATTTGCAAAGCAATATGGAGTGCACAACATGGAATCCTCACTCCCTCCTCGATCATTTTGAACAAAAACACGTGCAAGAGAGCATATAAAAAAAAGGCAATACAACTTGCAACAAATAAAATGTTGAGCAAGGAGCGGCAAATAAAGGATGGGTGTGAGATAGAAAGACAATTTTAGGAGACTAATACAAGGATGAGCCAAGGCATCAACATAGTCTTTCAAAAAGAGTGGCACGTAGTGCATATCGTGTCTTTCCCGTACCCACACACCAAAGAAGATATAGCAAATAGCTCCACAAGCTTATTAAGATGAAAAAGTAAACCAAATAAAAACAAAACTTGTGCCATTTAGAAACCACCAAAGAATCAAAAGCAATAAGAGGTGGTCACTAAAGAATTGGAATACCAATTAAAGATGTAACTATTCTCATGTGTATAAGTTTCTAAGTAGACACCAATCACAAAGATATAAGTCCACAAATAAACATGTACACACAAAATAGGTACAAAGGTAAAGAACATGATATCCAAGAGGAAGTCATAAATACACCAATAAGATTTTTGCTTAAAAGCATAGCACAAAGCTCAATTTTATCTTAAAGAGATATAGATGAACTTCCAACACATACTCATCATAGCATCAAAAATATCCACAAGGGATGAGGTGATAAATGGGATGCTCCGAGAAAGATAACAAGTATCGCAAAAGGCAAATGATTTTGAAAAGCATCAATATTGCATATGTGAGACATAGAGTAGAAAGGGCTAGATTAACATATATGGGATTGATAAATCATGAAAATGATTATATATATATTCCCCTTGATATGTAATCATCCCGGCTTGCCCACATTTGCAACAAATTTGTTTTGCAAGAACCAAATGAATTGCAACAAAAGAGATTCATGCCATGAAATAACCTACACAAGGTTGAAAGCTAGAAAAGTATGCATGAGGTAGATACTTGTTACCGAGATAGCATTGGTGATGTAGAAGATAAGAGTTCACGATCATCCGAGCTTGGCTCTAATAAGCACATGGTGACACCACCTTCCTTGTAAATGAGACAAGCTTCCAATGCATCTCAAATGTACCTAACACAAATTCAAGTACAAAATGGTACCCAAACTCATTGGGTCCAAAGTAGTTAGAGCAACTACAATACATAGGACAAACTCCACATAAATATGTGCATATTGATATGAAATTGAATTTCATGCACATCTTAGCCATTTAGGATTTGATGGAGTTTATCCTATATATTGGATCAACGAAAGTGAGCATGCCATAAGATATACATAAAGTAAATATGCATGCACAAGACTTTCAAGAACCAAATGAGATACAATTTGGACAAAACACCAATTAAACCAAGAAAGCACACACAAGTGTGACAAGAAAAAGAATTGTCCAAATTATATCAAAATCCCAAATCAACACATGATTGAAGATACCACTTTGAAAAGATGCCAAATGAAAGTAAGATACCAATTGATGAAAATACCATCAAGGAATAAACCAAACCCTCTACACTTCTCATGATGGCACAAAGTACCAAGAAGAGAAATGTTTGTCTTCCAAGGAGACATGTCATCGGGATCAAATATCAATTGAAGACAACTAATGTTCAAAAGCATATAGGATAGTTCCCCCAAGATTTGTGCATTATTTATGATTTTGCATTTGAATACAAAATGCACACACATGAGATCATCACTCTTCATATATATATATATATATATATATATATATATATTATTCAAACACTAGTCATGTTCAAGAAAGGCAAGAAATTGCAATACCAATTTAAAGAACGGTGTTCTACTCAAGGTAGGATAGCTTCCCAAAGAATAGTGCATTATCAAGAAGTATGACTTTTGAATGTCAATGCACAATAATTGGATCATTGCTTTTCCTAACACAAGAAGACATAAAACAAATTTTGAGTAGAGCAACAAGGATCCAAAAGATACAAGGAAGACAAAAGAGAGTTAGATCAAAATAAAATAAGGCAATTCAAAGCAAGAGACAAAGTGAAGATGGTCCACAAATTTCACCACACATATGAGTATCACTTGTCAAGGACAAGGAGTATATAGAGATATTTCTCGGTGGTATAAAGAAATGATATTGAAGACCAAATTCACAACAAATAAGCGTATGGCAAAAGATAAGATTTAAAGGCCAAAGCTTAATAAGATAGATATTCTTGATAGCTTCAAGTATTCACGTGATCATGCAAAGCCACTACAAAGAGTAGCTTGAAGCAATCGATTTCCCAAAATGATATGCGAACATATTTGGGGAAAACCGTACCAAGAATGTCCATCATAAACAAGATCCAAAAGATTGATTAACCAAAATCATTTTACCAAAAATGGAACTTGTTTGAGCAACATGCCACATAAGAATAAGATAAAGAAGAATATCAATTCTAGGTGACAATACCTCACATGTTCACATTTTCTAGGCTTGTAATATGCACATAGCTTATTACTCCCCCATAATGTGATAATCCATTTATTTTAAAACAAGAGGCAAACAAAACCAACTCAAGAATTTAATGGACATAATAGAATTTGAATTTCTCATGAGCAAGACATACCACATAGAGAATAGATAATATAGATGTATCATCACTAAGTGGTATTCCTCATGTACACACATTTTTAGGATTGTGAAGTGCACGAAGCATGTCACTCTCCCAAAATGGAATAGTCCATTAATCTCTCAAAGAGAGCCAACAAGATAAGATAGCAAATAAAAGCAATAAGGCTCAAAACAAGTAAATGGTGTGCACACCAACATACACATACTTGATTACTCAAGATAAGTAAGTAGAGAGCACAACACATACCAACACTAGCAACGTACAAAACCTAACACATGCAAGGGTTCAAGCAACTTTCAATGTATATATGATTTAAATAAAAGTTACCGCAAGGAGGAACATTGGATATGAGATAGAATAATATAATCGAAATGACTTGACTTGAGATAATATAATTGATGAAGGTCCCTTAATTCTTCATAATGTAGCCAAGTCTCCAATGCCCTCCAACAACACCTATTGATCAAGTTTTAGCTTGTTGGTCCCCAACCAAGTTGGGTCCTAAGAGGTTAGTCACAATAGGCTTGGCAACCCAAATGGTTCTTTTCTTGACACCACTTTGAGTACCAACATATTTGGCAAACACATTGTCAACCTTATCCTTCCGAAGAGAATAATCATCATCAATAATAATGGGGTTGGATAAGGTACCATTTGTGCATGAAGAAGCAACGTGACCCTTCTCACGGCATAGGTAGCAACATCTACTTCCTCCTCTATTCTTAGTTGGAGTCTTGACTTGAGGAGGGGTAGCTTGATTCTTCTTGGGAAGAGGCCGTTCTTCAACTTGAGGAACTTGAGTTTGAATTTGAGGCTTCTTCCCTTGTTGCTTCTCACTAAGAGGCTTCTTCTTCAAAGGGCAAGATCTTACATGGTGCCCTTCAACTTTGCACTTGAAGCAAACAATCTTGGCCGAATCTTTAACTTGTTCTTGGCCCTTGTTCTTCTTGATGATCTTGGACTTTTTCTTGTTATTGGAGTTGAATCCAAGTCCACTCTTGTCATTGGGGCGTCTTTGAACACTCAACATATTGTCAAGTATGGACTTCCCAACATGACGCTTTTCCAAGTCTTTCTTCAAAGAAGTGACTTGGGCCTTGAGCTCTTTTAATTCCTCTACATGGTTAGTATCAACACAAATACTAGAGGAAGTAGAAGCTTCATTGTTAGAGCAACAAGGCATGGAAAGAAATTCATCACAAGATGTAGCAACATTGTGAGTGGATGAATCACTAGGACTAGCACATGGTGAAAGGATCGGTATGACACCTAGAGGGGGGGTGAATAGGTGCTACTCCAATTTTAGTCTTTTTCAATTTAGGCTTGACACAAAAGGTAAATTCTCTAGATATGCAACTACGGTGAATTTACCTATATGACAAGCTAGCAACTAAGCACGATATATAAGGCGGTAAACAAGGATAGAGGTAACCGAAGTCAAAGCACGCGGAGACACGGATGTAATCCCGAGTTCCTCCTTTTTAGGGGAGTACGTCTCGTTGGAGAGGTGTGAACCAACACAATGGTTCAACGGCCACAAAGGCCTCACCCTCTTCTCCGGTGAACCGCACCACAAAGGTTTGGTTCACTTCAACTATCGGAAACCTTCAAGGCGGAGTCCGGAGCCTTTACAACAACGACTTGGGGCACAACCCACAAAGGATTGGGGGCTCCCAAATAGCTACAATCTGTCACAAAGACAATCAAGTGAGTACAATAGGGGGCTAGGTTTTCCTAGTGGAAACCCTAGCAAATGGTCCCTCAAGTGAATGAGGGGGAAATGACAAACGGCTCGGTGAAGATGTAGATCGGGGCCTTCTCCTTCAATCCTCCAAAGATCAACGAGTTTGGGTGGAGGGATTGGGAGATCTAGTGATTCTTGAGCTTGCAACAATGGTGTCTTCAAATCTGGGCGAGCTAGCTGGCTGGAGGAAGGAGGAGGGGTATTTATACCCCTCCCAGAAAAGTAGCCGTTGCAGACAAGAATCACACCGGAGTTTCCGGCCCTAGTGACCGGAAACTCCGGCCTGGGGCGGAAACTCCGGCCTGCAGGGGCCGGAAACTCCGCACCACACCAGGAGCTGAGCAACTTCTTCACGACTGAGACTTGGGCAAAACTCCGGTGCCCTGGGGCCGGAATGTTTGGCCAGGGGCGGAAACTCCGGCATTGGGGCCGGAAACTCCGCCCCACCCAGGGGCTGAGCAACAATCAGCAGCTTTGCTGCTCTTCGAGGAAAAGACCAGGACCGGAAACTCCGGTCTTGAGGCCGGAAACTCCGGCCCACACCAGGGGCTGAGCAACAATTCAGCATTTCTCTTTTTGGTGTTGATGCACATGTTGTATACAATAAAACCTGCATCACTTATCACCAGATTAAAACATCCAAGTGTTGTTAACTAACACACAAAACTAAGAGATCACAAAATGTCCTTTCAATCTCCCCCTTTTTGGTGTTAGATGACAACACACGGATTTGCAATAAATTCACCACTATCATGTTTAACAAAAGGAAAAGCTCCCCCTAGATGTGTGCATATAACTCATTTGCTTTGGAATGCAAATGCACACATAGAGAGAAACAAGTTCCACAACAAGGCGACATGATATGTAAACGATACATTTCATAAACAAGACATATCACAAAGTAGGTTGAGCCTAGAGATAAAAACCATACCTTGTGCATATAAATGTAGATAAACATCCATATAACCATAGCACAATAATGTAGGTTCAACCATACATAATAGAAATCCATATGTCTTACACTCACATAGTTCACAACACAAGATGCAAATAAGTTCCAAATAACATAAAAGGACACAAGCGCAATAAAATGATAAAAGCACATGCTTGTGTCCAACCCATGCAAATCCCGGAGAGAACCTAATAGAACTACTTCTCCCCCTTTGGCATCGAGACGCCAAAAAGGGAAAAGAGCATAACTACACGAAACCCATGGAGATCACCCGGAGCTTTCTTCCATGTCATCATCACCTTCCCCTTCTTGATTGTAGTCCTCATCGGAAAGGTTCATGGGAGCCTTGCCGGTGTTGCGAGAAGAGGAGGGCAATGAAGTCACATCCGCATAATCCGACCAAGGAAAGACGTCTTCGTTCCATTTCTCAAGAGGGATAGTCTCGGCCGACGAGGAGGAGATAATAGGATTGCCATCTTCATCTTCTTCCGGAGGAGGAGTGATACTACCATTGTTGAGCTTGCGCAACTCCTTGATCATGATTTGTTGGTTGTCAATGATATGCTTCTCTCTCACATATGAGGCATGGTTCTCCTTGTGAAGTGCAACATCCATGCAAAGCAACTTTCTCTTCCACCAAGAGAGTTTACTCACTTCCGAGTTCACTTGAGCCCTTCCTTGAAGATAGAGGGAGGGTCGGCATTCTTGCTTCTCCTTTAGGCATTGGGGCCTCGGTCTCCGCTTCCTCACTACTAGATTGCGGAGGAGGTGCACGAGAGGAAGACGGTTGCTTGGTGTGCTTGCTAAGTTGGTGGAGAGTCCCCTTGGCATGCTTGGTGAGGCGAGAGGTATCGATGTTGGAGACCTTGGAGAGGATGAGCTTCATCACATAAGGTGCATAGAGAGGGTTCTTGTGCTCAAAAATGGCCCAATGCATTCACACTTGATGAAATCCATGACATCAACTTCTTGGCCTTCAATCCGGACCGGCTTGGAGCACCTTGTAAGCATGGTATAAGAGATTGACAAGCCCTCCACGAATGGCATCCACATTTCCGGCTTGAGGAGCAAGATTGAGCCGAACCATGCGAAGGAAAATGTTGAAGGTGGGGAGGAGGTCTTGATTGGTGCCAACGGATGATGCAACTGAATATAAAGGGCGCAAGCGGCGTTTGTTGTAGGCAGCCCCTTCCACATGCATCCTCTTCCCAACACAAGTAGTGGCACCCTTGAACTTGTATCCCAAACATCTTCCAAACTCCACAAAGTTAGAGGTGCACTTTTGAGAACCGGTCATCCAAGTCATGGTGACATCTTCATCATTATCAAAACCACTGTGGCAAAGAACTGATGCACAAGCTGAATATCATAATCTTCATGAACATGGAGATGAGCCTCTCAAGTCCAAGCTTCCGAGCAATCCACACGGCCTCTTGAAAATAAGGCTTCTTGTCCAAGCTCTCAAGGCTCAACACCTTTTGCTCACACACCATATGCTTCTCAATGCGGGCATATATCTCATTCATGATCAGCTGCTGCTCTCTCCTTGGAAAATTAGGATCATCGGTGTTGGATGGCAAGTCATAGAACTGCTGAGATCTCATCCGACGAAACTCGATCTTCCCCATGCCCAAAACAGTGGTCAAGGAGTCAAAATGAGCTCTCTCGGCCTCTTCTTCATCATCAAACCCACCTAGGGCAGCATGTCTTGTGGCTTCTTCATCTATGGTACCTGCTGTCTCAGACGGCCAGCGCTGCTGTCAAAAGAAGCTTGTCCCTTGTTTGAGCACGGATGGCTTTTCTTGGTGATTTTTCAGGATGTTTCATGGAAGACTTTGTCCTCTGCACACCTGTGAATAACAGAATAGGAGAAAAGCATGGGGATAAGCTTGCATGTCCAGGAACCAAAGAAGAAGTAACCAAAGAATTCTGGGCACAAAGTGTCTGATCTACACCGGAGTTTCCGGCCTCAGGGGGCGGAGATTCCGGCCCTGACCGGAGTTTCCGGCCTGGAAGACCGGAGTCTCCGGCCCTGAGATGGGGAACCTCGATTTAGTTCAAGAAACTTTGTGCTGAGAATTCTAGGGTTAAATCTAGGATACACCTTGCCATCTAGAAGATTCTACACCATGAAAAACTAGGGAAACTACTCTCCAAACTTAGATCGAGGTGAAAAACCTAAGGAGAGAGAGGAGGTACCCTTTTTGTCCATGGTGCAGCCCAAACGAAGGAGAGGAAGGTCCCCTGCGTTGGTGAGGAGGAGTAGGCCGGAGGCACGGCGGATTCCGGCGGCGGGGAGC
The DNA here is from genome assembly GCA_947311845.1 of Poa pratensis. Taxonomy (NCBI): domain Eukaryota; kingdom Viridiplantae; phylum Streptophyta; class Magnoliopsida; order Poales; family Poaceae; genus Poa; species Poa pratensis. The sequence goes on along the minus strand of CAMZMU010000074.1, from coordinate 109,330,672 downwards.
AGCCGGAGTGGCACTTCGAGACGGCGGCGGCTGCAGGGGAGAGGTTGGGGGTCGGGGGTGTGTGGGAGTTGTGAAGTCAACTCCCACCCCGATCCCCTTTTGGACCCCTGCGAGAACTGCCCAGACCGGAGTTTCCGGCCTAAACACCGGAGTCTCCGGCCTAAGCCAGAGATTCCGGGTTTAGGGCGGAAACTTCAGTCAGACCGGATATTCCGGCCCAAAGGACCGGAGTTTCCGGCCCCACCAACTCAAAAATGCCAGATTTTGTTGTTGAACATGCAAGATGCAAGAGGAGCAAGTTTTCAGAAGGGATAGGCCTGGGATGGGACACAAAGTCACTGGAAATGGTACTTCACACTCAAACTTGGTAAGAGGCACAAAGAAAACATTAAGAAGCATCATTTGAGTGTGTTTTCCATAAAGACCAACGGATAGGCAAAAAGGCCATAAAGCTCCAACAAGATCAAATCTTCACAAAGAAGATGGCGGTGGCCTAAGCCACCATGTATGAGTGTATGTGGTGTGACACCGCGAAGATATATCTTGGGTTCACCGCCACTACTCGTCATTTAAGCTCACAATTCATAAAATGAACAATATAGAGACAAAATGAGTTCTTTCTATCGGCATAATGGGGGGAGGGATAGTCCAATGGATTAGGACCGCACTCCCCCTATGTCCATGCCTACACCTAAACCAAACAAATAGCTAAGATAAGGTGTGTATGCAAGATATTCAAGCGACGCTCCCCGAATCGATGATATTTAGCTCATGCCTCAAATAAGTGAACCTTGCTTCATCAAGTGGCTTCGTGAACATATCGGCAAGTTGGATCTTCGTGGGAATATAACCAAGCTCAATATCACCCCGGATGATGTGATCACGGATGAAGTGATAGCGAATCTCAATATGCTTCGTTCTTGAGTGCTCCACCGGGTTGTGGCCAATCTTGATAGCACTTTCATTGTCACATAAAAGAGGCACTTTGTCACAATGGACACCGTATTCCTTTAAAGTTTGCCTCATCCACAACAATTGAGTGCAACAACTAGCGGCCGCCACATACTCGGCTTCGGTGGTGGAGAGAGATATGCAATTTTGCTTCTTAGAAGACCAACTCACCAAGGACCTACCAAGGAATTGGCAAGCCCCGGAAGTTGATTTCCTATCATCCTTGCAACCGGCCCAATCCGAATCCGTGTAACCGGCAAGAGAGAAAGTTGAGCCTTTAGGATACCACAAACCAAACCTTGGGGTATGAACCAAATATCGAAAGATTCGAAGAACCGCCGTTTGGTGGCTTTCTTTGGGAGCCGCTTGGTACCTTGCACACACTCCTACACTCAACACAATATCGGGTCTAGATGCACAAAGATAAAGCAAAGAACCAATCATAGAACGATAGAGCTTTTGATCAACATCCTTATCTTTACCCTTTGGATTAAGTTCAAGATGACACTTGGTGTCCATAGGAAACTTCTTCTCTTTAGCATTTTGCATCTTGAACCTCTTGAGCATGTCTTGGATATATTTGGCTTGAGAGATGAAGGTCCCTCCACTCAATTGCTTGATCTCAAAACCAAGGAAGTACTTCAACTCTCCCATCATGGACATCTCGAACCTATCGGTCATAAGCTTTGAAAATTCATCATTAAAAGCTTTGTTAGAAGAGCCAAATATGATATCATCAACATAAAGTTGGCATATGAAAAGCTCCCCTTTAACCCTCTTGGTAAAAAGAGTGGGATCGATTTGCCCCACTTCAAAGCCACGGTCTACCAATAGCTCTCTTAGGTGCTCATACCAAGCACGAGGTGCTTGTTTGAGACCATAGAGCGCCTTATCAAGTTTGTAGACATGGTTAGGGAAGTGTGGATCCTCAAATCCCGGAGGTTGCTTAACATATACCAACTCCTTTAAAGGACCATTAAGAAAGGCACTTTTCACATCCATTTGTTGCAACTTGAAATTATGATGTGATGCATATGCAAGAAGGATACGGATGGACTCAAGGCGAGCCACGGGAGCATAGGTCTCTCCAAAATCAATGCCTTCAACTTGAGAGTACCCTTGAGCTACCAATCTTGCCTTGTTCCTCACAACCATTCCATGCTCATCTTGCTTGTTCTTGAATATCCACTTGGTGCCTATAACATTGAGGCAATCTTTTGGCTTCTCCACTAGATTCCACACTTTGTTGCGCTTGAAGTTATTGAGCTCTTCATGCATGGCTTCCAACCAATCCGGATCTTCAAGAGCTTCAAAGACTTTCTTTGGTTCCACCATAGAGATGTGGGCTTGATGTTCATTGAAATTTGCCAATTGTTTTCTTGTGGTGACCTTGTTCTTGACATTAACAATGATATTTCTAGATGAAGACTCTTTCTTCTCCAATCCTTTTTGACTCTTGCTATACGACGGGTTTCGATATCCTCATTGATGCGAGGAATTTCGCTTGATCATCTTGATCATTTGAGTCCCCGTCTTGACCGGAGTGTTGACCTTGATCATCTTGAAGCATCTTCAACAAAGAAGGAGAGGGTTGATCTTGGTCATGACCTTGGCTAGCATCAACAATAGGAGAACTTGGTTCTTGCATAGCAACTTGGTCAACTTGAGGAGGGTCTTGAACTTGTTCTTGGGTAGGTGCATCATTTGCTTCCATAGAAGGTGCAACTTCAACTTGTGATGATGGAGTCTCCACATGAGTGGAGCTAGGACTTGCTTGAGGAGGCTCATGATGGATTTCAATGGGGCGAGAAACCAACCCCCATTCTTCTTATTGCTTCTTGAGGTTCCTCATTATCTACATCACAAACATGAAATTGCGCCACTTGGGAGCCGTCATTCTCATCGAACCTCACATCACAAGATTCTATGACTTTCCCAACGGTTTGTCATAGACTCTATAGTGTGAGATTCGGCACCGTAACCAACAAAAACACCCTCTAAAGCTTTAGATTCAAATTTAGACAAACGAACACTTTTGTTTTATAGAAACACTTACAACCAAAACTCGGTAGTAGGAGACATTGGGCTTGTTGCCGGTGAGCATCTCATAAGATGTAAACTTCTTGCCAACACGAAAGAATAACCGGTTAGATGAGTGACACGCCGTGGAGATAGCCTCGGCCCATAAGAATAGCGGAGACTTAAACTCCGCCAACATAGACCTTGCCATATCCATGAGAGTCCGGTTCTTCCTTTCGGCTACACCATTTTGTTGAGGGGTATATGCAGCGGAATATTGATGACGAATCCCTCTTCACTAAGAAACTCATTTAAGGTGTAGTTCTTGAACTCGGAGCCATTATCACTCCTAATGACCAAAATAGGGACATTGTATTGGCGTTGAACAATATTGGAAAAGTCGATGACGGTTTGTTGGGTTTCATCCTTCGTCTTGAAGAAATAAACCCAAGTAAATCTTGAATAGTCATCAACAATCACCAAACAATATTTCTTCCCACCAAGACTAGGTTGAGGCACGGCACCAAAGAGATCAACATGAAGAAGTTCCAATATCCTTTGATGAAATGATGGTCTTGCCCGGATGGGGAGAATCATGCATCTTTCCTTCAACACAAGCCCTACAAAGACGATCTCTAGAAAAAGAAACATTCTTTTAGTCCAAGAATGTGGCCACCCTTGTGAAGACTTTGCAAAGTTCTCATGTTGACATGGGACAAGCGGCGATGCCACAACCACCCCACGTCGGCCTTTCCGAATAGGCATATTGCTTGAGTGTTGGTAGACCCCGAAAAGTCTACCACAAACAACTCATTTTCAACATACCCAACGAACATGACCTTTAGAGTCTTGCTCCTCAAGAGTACCACCATATCAATAGTAAAATGGACATCAAAGTTCATCTTATTAAGAGCACGAACGGACATAAGATTGTAACCTAGAGACTCAACAAGCATGACATTTACAAGGGTGATATCCCTTGCAACTACCACCTTGCCGAGACTCTTTACCTCAGCTTTGAATTCACCATAAGAGACGGTTATTGTATAATTAGATTTGGTCTCAAGTCCGTCATAATCTCCTTGCTTCCGGTCATATGACTAGTGCATCCACTATCAACCACCCATTTCGATCCACCGGAAGCATAGTCCTACAAGAAATCATTGCTTGGATTTAGGTACCCATTTCTCAATGGGTCCTCTTTGGTTAGCAACAAGGGTCTTAGGACCCAAATAGAGTAATCAATGTAACCATCATATGGACCAACATATTGAGCATAAACATCCCCATAATAATCAACATAAAGAATATAGTTGGGGTTGTTATGCCCCGCAAAGTCACTACGAGTGGTCTTGCCCCTTGTGGCACTACCACCCGCAATGGAAGTCTTGGCTTGTGCGGGCTTGGTCTTGATCTTCTTGTTGTTGCCCACTTTCTTCTTGGGCTCGGCTACATAACCAAGACCCTCCTTCCCTTTGTGTGGTTTTTGCTCAAATAAGTAAGCAATACCCTTATCTTTACCTTTGGGAATAGAGGTCTTGGCACTAACATTTTCTTCAATAACATTTTCATGAACACGAGGAAGAATAGATATGCTAGTTGAGCTAGATTTAGAAAGTTGAGTTTGAAGTTGCTCATGAGACTTGACTAAAAGGGAGTGAGTTGTTTCCAAGGCCTTGTGAGCCTTGTCAAGCTTCTCCATATCCTCAAGAAGTCTAGCATTAGCAACCCCAAGTTCAACTTTCTCCTTTTTAAGCACTTTATATTTAGCAAAGACATGATCTCTATCCTTAATGATTTTATTAATGATATCATCATTTTTAGCATCAAGAGACTCAAGTCTTTCCTCAAGAGAACATCTTTCTTCACTCTCTTCATCAAGAGAGGCATTCAAGGATGCTACGGAAGCATTCAAAGAGGCAATGGTGAGAGAATCCTCTCTCTCAATCTTACTCTTTTCTTGAAGAAGTTCTTCGGCCGCACATAGTTGTCTCATGAGAGACTCAACATGTTCCTTAGCTTCACCTTGCAAGTTAGTCATGAAAGTATCGAAAGCAACAAGTTCTTCTTAATCACAAGACTAGATTGATCACTCATTTCATGCATAGTCTTGGGAGAAGGAGATGATACCTCGGTGACATTAGCCATGAGGCAACGAGCGTTGTTGGTGGAGAAGTTCTCATTGGGGGATTCAAAGAGAGAAGATGATGAAGTTGATACAATAGCCAATGCGGCTACCTCTTTAGTAGGTGCATCTTCATCTTCGGAATCACTTGTGGCATATTCTTCTTGTGCCACCAACACAATTCTTGGTGCCTTCTTGAAGAAAGGCTTCCTTGGTCTTGCGGGCTTCTTTTGGATCAACTTGATGGTCCTTGGGGATGAGCTTCCCACCATTTTGCTCTCGGTTCTCATAAGGACACTCTCTTATGTAGTGGTTCTTGTCATGACAATTGTAGCACGTCTTCCACTTTGAGGCTAGCTCTTTCTTCCCACTTGAGTTGTTCTCTTTATCAACCTTGGCTTTAGCTTTTGCCGGGTCTTGCCAAAACTCTCTTGTGGCAAGAGCTATATGACCATTTAGAGCCGGTTCAAGATCATTTGGAGCAATGTTGCTTGGGCACGCTTCAACCTCATCAAGACATACCACCTTGGCCTTCAAAGCAAGTGAGGGGCCTTGTTTCATCCCCATGGCCCTAGCACGGCTATCTTCGGCATTCTTGGTGGCAACCTTGGAGGCTTGCACTTCTTGCATAACTTCATTGGATGTCATTTCGTTGTAGTTGTGTCTTCCTTGAATGGCCTTCACCTCGATGGGCTCGAAGGCAAGAGAGCATTCACATACTTCCTCTTGACATAAGCATCATCCACATAGGTTGCCCCCACATCAAAGAAGGCCTTTGCAAGAGTCTTGAGTCTTCCATACATGTCTTCATGAGTCTCATTGTCAAACATGTAGAAGCCTTCGGCATCATTGCTCAAAGACTCATATCGGTTTCTCTTCATGCTTTCATTCCCAAGAAATGCAACCTCAAGACAATTCCAAGCTTCTTTGGCGGTGGTGGCATTGAGAACATAATGCTTGTCACTTTCACTCACTGAAAGTTCAATCATATGGAGTGCGGAGGCATTGAGTTGCTTTTCGGCAAATTCTCTTCTTGTCACATTGCTTGGATCCGCAACCTTGTACCATCTTCAATGATCCTCCAAAGCTCGATAGAGGCACTGTTAATATGAGATTTCATTGAGCGTTGCCAACTAGCAAAGCTAATGCATTAAGCTTAGGTGGAGGACCAATGGGGTTTATGCGGGTGGTGATAGGTGGGTCGATAGGGTACCATCCCGGAACGTATGGTACTCTTCCTTCCCATCTTCATGCTTGGTAGGAGGTGGAGGAGTTGGTTTAGATCCGGAGGTGGTTTCCACCCCTTCTCATTTTTCTTTTTACCCTCCTCGGAATCACCTTCATCGGAGTTAGAGATGCCCTCTAGTGGGATGGTTTCCGAAACCTTGGCATTTGTGAGTTTCATGAGCATGTCACGCAACTCATCAAATTTGACATTCATGTCATTCATGGACGATGTCAATGTTGTTTCCAACTTTTTGATATCGGCCATGGATGCCATGGTCTCTTTGGCCTTGGCAAGATCGGCCTCATCCTCACTTTGTGTCATACTTCTCTTAGGCGGTTAAGCCCAAAACAAGAGAGCCTAGCTCTGATACCAATTGAAAGGATCGGTATGACACCTAGAGGGGGGGGTGAATAGGTGCTACTCCAATTTTAGTCTTTTTCAATTTAGGCTTGACACAAAAGGTAAATTCTCTAGATATGCAACTACGGTGAATTTACCTATATGACAAGCTAGCAACTAAGCACGATATATAAGGCGGTAAACAAGGATAGAGGTAACCGAAGTCAAAGCACGCGGAGACACGGATGTAATCCCGAGTTCCTCCTTTTTAGGGGAGTACGTCTCGTTGGAGAGGTGTGAACCAACACAATGGTTCAACGGCCACAAAGGCCTCACCCTCTTCTCCGGTGAACCGCACCACAAAGGTTTGGTTCACTTCAACTATCGGAAACCTTCGAGGCGGAGTCCGGAGCCTTTACAACAACGATTTGGGGCACAACCCACAAAGGATTGGGGGCTCCCAAACAGCTACAATCTGTCACAAAGACAATCAAGTGAGTACAATAGGGGGCTAGGTTTTCCTAGTGGAAACCCTAGCAAATGGTCCCTCAAGTGAATGAGGGGGAAATGACAAACGGCTCGGTGAAGATGTAGATCGGGGCCTTCTCCTTCAATCCTCCAAAGATCAACGAGTTTGGGTGGAGGGATTGGGAGATCTAGTGATTCTTGAGCTTGCAACAATGGTGTCTTAATCTGGGCGAGCTAGCTGGCTGGAGGAAGATGGAGGGGTATTATACCCCTCCCAGAAAAGTAGCCGTTGCAGACAAGAATCACACCGGAGTTTCCGGCCCTAGTGACCGGAAACTCCGGCCTGGGGCGGAAACTCCGGCCTGCAGGGGCCGGAAACTCCGCCCACACCAGGAGCTGAGCAACTTCTTCACGACTGAGACTTGGGCCAAAACTCCGGTGCCCTGGGGCCGGAATGTTTGGCCAGGGGCGGAAACTCCGGCATTGGGGGCCGGAACTCCGCCCCACGCCAGGGGCTGAGCAACAATCCAGCAGCTTTGCTGCTCCTTCGAGGAAAAGACCAGGGACCGGAAACTCCGGTCGTAGAGGCCGGAAACTCCGGCCCACACCAGGGGCTGAGCAACAATTCAGCATTTCTCTTTTTGGTGTTGATGCACATGTTGTACACAATAAAACCTGCATCACTTATCACCAGATTAAAACATCCAAAGTGTTGTTAACTAACACACAAAACTAAGAGATCACAAAATGTCCTTTCAATCTCCCCTTTTTGGTGTTAGATGACAACACACGGATTTGCAATAAAATTCACCACTATCATGTTTAGCAAAAAGAAAAGCTCCCCCTAGATGTGTGCATATAACTCATTTGCTTTGGAATGCAAATGCACACATAGAGAGAAACAAGTTCCACAACAAGGCGACATGATATGTAAACGATATATTTCATAAACAAGACATATCACAAAGTAGGTTGAGCCTAGAGATAAAAACCATACCTTGTGCATATAAATGTAGATAAAACATCCATATAACCATAGCACAAAAATGTAGGTTCAACCATACATAATAGAAATCCATATGTCTTACACTCACATAGTTCACAACACAAGATGCAAATAAGTTCCAAATAACATAAAAGGGACACAAGCGCAATAAAATGATAAAAGCACATGCTTGTGTCCAACCCATGCAAATCCCGGAGAGAACACATGTTGGGATTCCTCTACATTGTTAGTCACACAAGAAATAGAGGATATAGAAGTATTGTTTTCATGGCAACAAGACATATGAAGCATATCATCATGAGATTTAGTTAAACAACTATTACATGATATGCAAGGACTATCAACTCTAGCATGTATGACATTTGGAGTGCTAGACGAGTTTAAGTCCAAAGATAGAACATTGCAATGAGATATAGAAGAAGTATAATCAATAGTAAGTTCACCATCACCAATGCAATTTCTATCACCACTCACCATATCATTACCTTGTGACAAATCACATGTTGGTGAACTGGAAGTTGTGAACTCATCACGGCCGGAAGTGGAAGGAGAACAATCATCCTCAATAATTTTGGACCCTTCATATATATCTTGAAGCTTGGTCCAAAGTTCATGAGCGTTCCGAAAAGGCATGATTGACGCAAGAACTACATCGCTCAAAACACATATAAGGCCATTAGAAACTAGAGTCTCGAGATGAGAGTTTTCCTCATCCTCTAAAGATAATTCTTGAGAATCCTTTGGAGGAGAAAAACCCACATCCACAATCCTCTTAATATAATTTGGACCCATGGCCCTAAAAAGATTAAGCATGCGAATTTTCCAAACATCATAATTTGTGCCATCGAATATAAAAGTGGGATCGTGCACTAATTCCCTAAACGACATCTTTTACTCTCTAGGCGGTAAAGCCCAATAAAGAGAGCCCAGGCTGTGATACCAATTGAAAGGACAATGATGTCGCCTAGAGGGGGGGTGAATAGGCGATTAAAACTTTTCCGGTTTAGGCTTGCTAATTGCGGAATAAAACTAGGTGTTTAAATTAACAAGCGAACAACCTAAATAAACTAGGCTCACCTATGTGCACCAACAACTTATGCTAAGCAAGACAAGAAACAAGGTGATAGCAATTTAGAATACTTCAAGCACGAAGGCTATCACAATGTAAAGTGCATAAGTAAAAAGCTCGGGTATAGAAATAACCGAAGCACGCGGAGACGAGGATGTATTCCCGAGTTCCTCCTTGAAAGGGAGTACGTCTCGTTGGAGAGGTGTGAACCGACACAACGGTTCAACAACCACAAAGGTTTCACCCTCTTCTCCGATGAACCGCACCACAAAGGTTTGGTTCACCTTCCACTATCGGTATTCCTTCGAGGCGGAATCCGGAGCCTTTCAACAACAATCCGGGGCACAACCCACAATGGGATTGGGGGCTCCCGAACGGCTTTCAACAACAATCCGAGGCACAACCCACAAAGGGATTGGGGGCTCCCGAACGGCTTCAAGTGACCACACAAGGGTCCAACCACCACAAAGGCGTCTAGGGCCCGAAGACCCAAGAGTAACAAGTTCACAAGCTTTCAACTTCCACGAATCCTCGTGGAGAGCACAAACCGATGCAATGAAGCAATGGCAAGAGCACAAGGCTCAAATCCTTCACTCTCGAATCCCACCACAAGCAACTAATGCTTATGGGGGGAGAAGAGAGGAAGAACAACGAAGAACACAACAAATGGAACTCCAAGATCTAGATCCAAAGGGTTCCCCTCACTTAGAGGAGAGATGGATTGGTGGAAATGTAGATCTAGATCTCCTCTCACTTTTCCTCAAAGATATGCAAGAATCATGGGAGGGATTGAGAGGAAGGCAAGCTTTTCCAAAGGTCAACAATGGAGGAGAGAGAGAGGAAAAACAAGCTCAAGAAGTGGGGAACCATTGGGGAAGAAGGGCCCCTTAAATAGGTTCCCAAAATCCAACCGTTATGTGCAGAAACGCGTCGGGGCGGTACTACCGCTGGCCCCAGCGGTACTACCTCCCCCTAGGAAGTCAAACAGTGAAAACAGGCTAAAAACGGGCTCCAGGTAGCGGTACTACCGCCCCGGGCAGCGGTACTACCGCTTCCGGTACCGCCGAAAATGGGCCTCGGGTGGCTCCGGCGGTACCGCTGGCGGTACCGCGGCGGTACTACCGCCACTGGTAAAAACTGCAGAACCACCGGCACTAAAACGGGCATAACTTTTTCATCCGGACTCCGATTTCGATGATCTTGGGCTCGTTGGAATCGTAACGAAGAGCTTTACAAGATTATGCAGAGAAACATCATAGTCCAACAATGGAGGATAAAACCAAATGGGGAAAGGTTAGACCTCTCGATAAAAGAACAACCGATAAGACCTCCAAACCAAAACCGCAATATGTTTCTCATCCGGACTCCGTTTTCTATGATCTTGGGCTTGTTAGAAGATACTCACAAGCTCTACAAGATTATGCATATACACATCATAGTCCATCATGTGAGGAGGAAACCACAAGTAGAGAGTTTGACCTCTCTTAGAAAAAACAAACCGGTAAAACCTCGAACATCAAAAACGCAACAAGATATTCGAATGAAATCTGTTTTTGATGAACTAGAGCTTGGTATGGGGATGAACACAAGCTCTAAATTCTCACATGGATAAAAGCCAAATAAGAACCAAGAAAGATGATATGCCAAATATGCAAAGGTTTGAGCTCTCCACAAAGGTGCGATCGAGTTACTCACTTGCGAGCCCCTCTTGATAGTACGCCGTCTATCCTATAACCCGGTCTCCAAACTAACAACATGAGACCGGTAAAATAGAAACCCTATCAAGATCATACCTTTGCCTTGCGCGCATTCCACTTGAGCTAGATGATGACGATCTTGATCTCTTCAAGTGGACCACCTTTCTTGATTGCGCTTTCTAGCACATGCTTGATGAAGACTTCTCCAAATGCTCCCCCATACACCATTATGGGAGAGCCTCGCTTAGCTCCGTCTTCATGACTCCACTTGCGCTTCATATTCTTCTCTTGATATAGATGATGGCTTGGAGATAAACATGAAGTTCACTCAATCTTCTTTTCCAAGCCATGCTTGCAATAAACTCAATTCTTCACATGACCATTCTTCATATAAACCCTTGAATAGAGCATTGGTCATCATGTAATCTTCTAGAGTCCAACACATGAACTCCAATCTTCTTCATGGAAAAGATCTATAAAGATATCTCAATGCAAACATTAGTCCATGAGGATTGTCATTAATTACCAAAACCACGCATGGGGCAACACATGCACTTTCAGCTGCGCTATCTCAAAACTTGAGCTTTCGCTCCTTCAAGCATAATACTCCAGCTACACTCGAATACTCGGGGGCTGGATAATAAAACTCAATACATAAAGGAAAGAGGTGCTCAACCCCACTCAACTACTCGGGGGCTGAGCCTACGGGCATAAGTTGAAGCTGCAAATCTCACAAAATTCGTAGCCTCACTCGAGCACTCGGGGGCTGTGTAATTTATGCTCCATATTCTAAGTGTTTTCATAAATCCCACTCAATACACTCGGGGGCTGCATACATGTAAACAAACAATGTACAATACTCACAAGTGTTGCGTTTTACATTCTGGGGTCACCCCCACACACATAACCTATTCAACAGGTTCTTCCTTGGGCTCGGTCCATTTTTCCTCCTCCTTCAGCACACGATAGATTAGGACCAATGCGTCCACCCGTGTCTCTTGGTAATGCTCCTCCATTGGCACAAGACCACCACCTGGTAGGGGTGAGGGTCCCATCGCAATCCTTTTCAAATCAAGGTGTGGAAGGTGCGATCGCACAAACGCAAGAGCAACATTAGCCCCGCTAATCAGTTGCTCGCGCACAAACTTCTTGATCGCCTTGCCTTTTCGAAATTTCTTCAGCAATGCAACAAGGCCCTGTGGTTGTTCATTCAAAGGAAACAAAGCTTCGTGGACTCGAAACAAAGCCAACCTGCAAGTCTCCAGTCGAATGGCAGTGCGCCAAGCCCGGTCCAGAAGCCTTACCAAAATGGCGCTCCTCGCCCTGTCTGACCAAAAGGGGTGGGCGGAGTACTCAGTACTACTCGCATGACCGTCGAGTCGATCCTGAATCCGTGCCTCCTCCTTTATCGGGTCAGAGCAAACACCTGCGCAAAAACTAAAGGGCTCATCATCGCCCAGTCGAGTCACCTCGCAAAGAATAGATCTCGATGATCCAAAAATATCTTACATTCGAGTTGCAGATTTACTCTCTCCAACTCCTCAAGCAAAAAGGCCTCCCGTTCCGAAGTTGGGGATGGCCTCGTCTGCAACTCAGCATACGCATCTTGTGTTTCCTTCAGCTCGCGAGTAACCTCAGAAAGCTTTTGCTGAAGGAAGTCCATAATTTTCTGGTCATTCACGCTTCGCGACTTCGAAGAACCACCCACAACAGGGCCAGTCGATGGTTTAGAGGCTCGGTTCTACAGTCAGAATAATTAAATGCATAAGGAAGCATAAATAGCTCAAGCAAAAGGCTCGGGGGCTGCGCCTCCCGATTACTGAAGTTCATATTTCATAACAAGACAGATACGATGTCTGATAATTTACATATAGCAAAAGCAAACTGACGAAATTCCTAGACCTAGTCAACAAAGGGATCACTAGCTACGTCGTCGACTTCTTGGAGGAAGCTTTCTCCGCCTGGACCTTGGCCGCCCTTTCTTCTACAGTTGTTACCAGCTGTTGGGCATATTTTTTGGCGGCTTCCATCCAAGTGCCGAACCCGACGGTTCTGCCATCAGAACCCCGTGGAAACTTCTTCGTAGCTGCGTCAAAATCTGCCTCGACTCCGTGCGCGAGCAACATGAGAAAAGTAGTTTGAGCACCACTTACCATTTGCTCGCGACATAAGTCAGCGACGGTAGTCCCTTCATGATTGAATAGCTCAACCAGCTCTGCAAAGGAAGATGGTAGCTCTTCGCCGGGGAAGAAGCTGCCATGGAGGGCGCCCAAGGCACTCGCCGCCTGCGTCAGCATCTCCCCTGCTCTGCTACTGGTAGCCTCCGAGACAGTCACACTTTCATCGAGTGAGGTGCCAAGGCTTTGCTTGCCAGTAGCAGTAGGGCCATCCATCACGCCTAGCATGTGGACAAAATAATCAGCACCATATATCAGAAACCTCAAACATCTAAAGAACACAGCAAAAATCCGTACCAGTTAAGCTGGTGCTGGCGGCGGAAAGTCGACCAATTGTCGACTCCTCTCTAACCTCGGCTGCTTTCAGCCTCTTCTCCAGGCCAGCCACTCGACGGGTGGCGTTGTTCAAATTTTCTGCCGCATCAACGGCGGCCTCTGCAAAACAAACACACATGGTCAGCAGACTGCAAGAGGAATCAGCCTCAACAAGTGGTAATAGCATAAAGAGATACGCACTCTTCGCAGCTTCTAGTTGCTGCTGCAGGGTGGCGGCTTCCGTCTCCTTGTGCACATACTTGGCACCAGCCTTCAGCAACTCTTGCACAAATGCCTAAGTGCGCGACATGGGCAAAATCGTAACTCAATAACTGAGTCTAGGCAAAAAATTTGGCACTCGAGAAGGATTAAAACTACGGCAAGCATAAACTTACGTGCTCCAAGAAGGAAGAAGTCGACGCAGGGACACCTGCAGCCGCAGCTCCGCTCTCAGTTGCTGCAACCTCCGGCTCGGGTGGTGTAGCTGTGGCTGTAGCAGCAGGAGTCGCAGGGGTAGGCGGCTGTTCTGGTGGCAGCGTCCGTGCAGTGGATGCTGCGCTACTCTTTTCCGCCGTTGGTGGCGGAGGCATATCCTCATCCGAGGAAACACTGTATCACACATTATAAATATACAAGGTGGTATTATTTATAAAGTGACAAAGCATGGGCACATAATACTTACTCTTCAGTAAGGTCGACCATTCGACCAGGGTTAAGCACACCCACGCTCGGGCGCGATTTCTTCGGTGGTCGTGGGGGAAGCGAGCGAATCGGAGGCACCTCGAGTGGCGCCGTCATAGACTCCGTCCTGTCTTCCTCCTTTTCCTCCGAGTCAGCGGTGTCTTCCTCGTCGCGCGACCGCTTCTGCTTGCCCTGCACCTCAGCATCGCCCTCATCGGCTTCTGGCGTGTGTGCGGTGGCGAGTGAGGCCATCTCATCATCAGAATCTGCCTCGAATGGCTCATTGTCTGGCACTGGGCAAGGGAGGCATCGACTCATACATTTTGTGTCCCTGCACACATAAACAGCAAAAGGATTCAACATCACAGATGCATAATATATCAACTGAGATATAGTATCAACTGTTACCTCTAGTAGAGGGTTGCTGGTTTCATAAGGAGGCACAGGCGAGTTCATCTCGCAGGGTCTTCATCAGTCAATTTGGTAAGGCTTCTTACCAACTTCTCCGCCTCCGCATCAGAAAGCTCCACTACGCGTGAGCGGGTTGGATCAGAAGCACCACTGTATCCCCACATAGCATGTGCTCGGGCTCGAAGGGGTTGCACTCGCCTCTTGGCCATAATGGCTAGCAGATGGATGCCCGTGACCTCTCGACCAACAGTGGTCTGAAGCTTCAGCACCTTCTCCATCAGAATGTCAGCCTCTTCGGCTTCGACTCCGGTTGGCTGAGCAATCCAGGATGGCCTCTTCTTCACCACGGCGTCTGCGTCAAAGGCAGGCAACCCAAATGTTTGGGCACCTATGGTCACATCCTTGATGTAGAACCACTTCTGGCGCCATCCTTGCACAGACTCCAGGAAGTTGATCTTGAAGTACTCGACATCAGGTCAAGCCTGTACTCCAAAACCACGAGGTCCCTTGGCGCTGTGCTGACGCTTGACGTTGAAGATGCGGCGGAACAGACCAAAGTGGGGTGCGACGCCCAAGAAGCTCTCGGAAAGGACGAAGAAACACGCAATGTGTAAAAGCCCATTGGGCGTAAAATCGTGCAATTGCACTCCATACACGTGCATCAGTGCACGAAGAAAGTTGTGAACAGGGAAGGAGAATCCCCTGTTCACAAAATCAACAAAGCAGACCCGCTCATTGGGGCCTGGGCGCGGGATTACCTCGGCGCCGGGGATGCGAACTTGCGAGGTGTCCTCAGGGATCAGCCCGTCGTTCCGCAGGCCGGTGAGCATCCTCTTGCTGCAGGTGGACTTGGTCCAGGCGCCCTTGTCCCTCTTCAAACCGCTGGCAGCGGCTCCAGCGGCGCTGTCCGCTGATGCGTTCGCAGCACTCCTGCCCTTTCGGGTGGTAGGCTTCGTCATCGCAGAAGTGGTTGCAAAAGCTTCGCTAGGAGGATATGGCGATGCGCGAGGAAGAAGAAGCAGCGGCGGCGGAGAGCAAATGGCAAGTAAAAAATACTATTTACTCCGCCGCACCCTTTTAACCTCAACGCAAAAGAATCTGCACCGTGGATGCGAGATCGTGGGCAAAGAAGCAAATCCAACCGTACACGTGGCAGCCACGGAGGGAAACCGTCGCCGGCCACTCCGCCCACTACGCACGGGAATCTAGGAACTACCATCATGGCCCCGGAGAAATCGTGCCTGAACGGTCAAATCCAGTCCAAACGGCTGCACAATGGGCCCACAAGACGTGTCACGTCCCATCTATCGCAGCATAGCGCACGCCACCGCGTGTCAGGTGGCGCAGTCGCCATAAAACGTCATCCCTGACGTCATTGTAGTAGATTTGTTCAGAAAAGATGTTGGGTTCGCCCAGAACATATTAATCACTCGATTGTTTGGTCACTCGACTGTCTCTTCGATTAAAGACATATTACTCCCATCGGGAGCGTATCAAAAATTTGTTCGACTAAAGATGCTCAAGACCAAGTGATTCTGAGATTATCCTCCATTACAAGTAATAAAGCACAATCTCGGGGGCTACTCCCATCGGGAGCGCTGCCGCGCACCCGATAGAATTATGGCAAAAGATTTTCTTCGACTAACATATGTGGGGTAAGAAGATTTTGAGATTATCCTCCATTGCAAGCAATAAAGCACAATCTCTGGGGCTACTCCCATCGGGAGCGCTGTCGCGCACCCGATAAAATAGTGTCAAAGGGTCAGTCGACGAATATATCGACTACGCTCATATGCAAAATCATACTCGAAACATTCCCGAGTTGCATCCGTCGCAAATACCTCGGATGCTACACGCATAGTGCAAAGGTAAGACCCGCCGAACTTTCGAGCTGGGCTAAGGACCGTTCCAGCAACGTCAATCCTTATACTTTCCGTGTCAGCAGACATGATGAAAAATCCCGACGGACGCGTTGGATAAATTCAGAGTTATACTGCAGTTCGACTCAGTAGGACCTCAGCGGCCTAGTCGAATCTGACCAGTTTGTTCCAGATTCGAGTCCGGGGACTCGAGTTTGATTGATAGCTAGTAAGGTTTTACCCAAATGTGTAGTTAACCAGTCCCGATCCGTCGAGTGAACTGGGCCTGCTAAGCTATTATCCCTTGATCATCATAAGCAAAAACCACAGTCGATGAAATACTCGACATAGCCAACATGTGCTATTCATACAGGAATTCCAATTATAATATACATAATACAAAGCATATGACGTGCACTTACGAACGAGTCCATGCCCGATTCTTCGAGTCAGACAATTACTCGGGGGCTACTGACAAGGATATACATCTCGGGTACCCTACTGTGAGGGTACCTGGTGCACGTGATGACTAAAGGCCCAGTAGCGAAGAGACAACTCGAAGCCCAAGACGAGAGGCCCAACAAGATGGAGTACCCTCCAAGTTTAGACATAGACATAGTCGGTTTATACTTTCCTTATGTGTAAACTAGGTCGGTTACAAACTCCCGAGACCCAGCCTATTTAAAGACTGGGAGGGGTGCCGATCTAGAACCAAGCCATACTCGAACCACCAAAGCTCTTGCGAGATCAACATCTCGCCGGAGCATCCTTGTAATCGCATAATCTCACACGATCAATAACAGACAAGCAGGAAGTAGGGTCTTTACCTCCACCCGAGGGGCCTGAACCTGGGTAAATCTTTGCCTCTGCTTGTCAGCCGACGAAACTACCAGTACTACCACGTTCTCTCCCCATAATCTCAACCCTAGGTCCTTAACCATGGGATTTGATGAGGGTACACCTCGTCACCGGCGGCAGCTCGAGAAGAGGCAGTAGAGGTAGCCGGTGGTGGAGGTGGTGGCGGCGGAGCTAGAGGTGGTGGCGGCAGAGCTGGAGGTGGTGGCGGCGGCAGAGGCTATGTCGGCCTCGATGGCGAGCTGCATGTGGCCGGGATCCCACTCCGGCGTCAGCGGCCAGTCCTCGAAGCCGTCATCATCACCGTCAACCTCCTCCGCATCTTGTTGAGGTTGCGGCGGAGGAGGTTGCACACGGCCTCGTTCCGATCTTGCGCGACGAGCCTGGTCCACCGCCTCGTAGCGAACCCTCTCCTGTTGCATGCCCGCTGCGAAGTTCTCGTCGGTGGTGTTGGTGAGGCCGTCGTCGTCGGAGTCGTCGTCGGAGTCTTCGAGCAAGTCTGCAGGCGGCTTGGGGGCGAAGAAGGAGTGGAGGCGGTAGGCGTGCTCGAGCTCGACCTGTTTGTCCCAGTACGCCGAGTTCGGCTCGAACCTGGGGTCGTCGTGCAGCTCCGGCGCCATCGTCCCCATGCACGAGGCGACGTAGTCGAGCCGCGCCTGGCCGGCAAGCATGGGTGCAACGGGGACGTGCACTGGGTTCGTGGCCCATCCCTCGGGGAGGACGCAGTTCGCCGGCACCGGCGTGTTAGTGCGGACGAGCTCGCGCGCCTCGGCTTCCGTGAGTTGGTTCGCCGGTGGCGGAGCCTGCCTCCTGCGATGGCCAGCCGCGGCGAGCCATGGCGCTCTGCCAAACCTGGCTGTCACGGCGGCGACGACGGGCCTCCGTCTGCGCTCGTCTCTCTTCCTCCGTGGCGCGTCGGGGAGAGGCCATGGCTAGGTGTGGGATGGAGATGGCTGTGTGAGATGGTGGAGACGGCGAGGAACCCGCTCTATATAGCGGCCGGGGAGGCGAACGGATGAGGTCGCCTTAACTCCGGCCGTCCAACGGCTCGCCTGCCACACCATTAACGGCTCGCCTGCATTGACGCCGCCGTGGCGCAGACACTTCCTCGCCGCAGAGCGAAGCGACGCGTCGCTGCGC
Organism: Poa pratensis; assembly: GCA_947311845.1. Classification (NCBI taxonomy): domain Eukaryota; kingdom Viridiplantae; phylum Streptophyta; class Magnoliopsida; order Poales; family Poaceae; genus Poa; species Poa pratensis. The sequence continues at coordinate 109,312,332 of CAMZMU010000074.1, read as the reverse complement.
CCGGCTGGGAAACCGAGACGCCGCCCGGCATTAATGCAGCCTCTTGTCTCACTGCCAGGCGTGGCCCGCGCGTCGGGAGCCGACGTGGCATCGCGTTTCCTTCCGTCTGGGGCCGCCCCAAGTTGAGGACGTGGGCTGGGCGTGCCGGACACAAAACTGGGCCGCGCCGGACCGAATTCGCGTTTGGGCGCCGCGAGTGGGGGCGATTTTGTGTCCGGCACGTACCAAACGGCTTTGGGCGGCCGTTTGGGCGCCCCGACTGGAGATGCTCTGAGGATGCCAGCTTCTACAAGATCTCATTGAGCACCTCTCGTTGAGGCATGGGCAGTAATCTGCCACATTCATTCATTTTATTCATGTATGCTTTGAACCATTATTTGCATTCGGCTTGAACTTGAATTATTGTTTATTTAATTTATTTGGGTTGTAATTTAAACCATTATTGTAATTTGGATTAAGTCTGTATTGTACCAAAAACAATATTGTTACTTCATATTGGTTTTATATTTCTAAAGTCAAATGATGCATATGTGTTGAAATGGTGGAAAAACAAATATTTTACAGGCTGGAAACGGCTGCGCGCAGAACAGAAACTGAAAGCCACGCGAACTGAAAACCGCTTTTCGGTTCCGTCCTTTTCGATCATTGCTAGAGGTGCTCTAAGCCATATGATTTCCAGCAGCACACGGGGATCTTTAGGACTTCCGTTTCCTCCATAACGCCACAACCGTGCGCTTGATGAAAATTTAAGTGCTATGGTTTGTTTTCCATGTGCTGTACTTGAACAATATAGTGGTGGTGAATCTAACAACACACGGGGAAGCGGGAACTGACTTTATTAATTGTTCAGTTGATTATTGGTTATGTACTGTTGAAGTACTCACGAAAAAGAGTACTGCCGGTAGTAGCAGGGTGATCTGCTTTCCATGCCATGAATGTACTTCGACAATTAATTTTGTGAGGTGGCTACTAGGCCGAAGCAAAGGATAGATGTTCTGTTCATATCTCAAGCTGCCTGGACATTCCGTGCAAACAAGGCAAGGTTGCCTCCGGCTGAATATACCGTGCGTACTCCTTTTGCCATGACAACGTTTACAGTGGTTTTTTTAGCATTCTCATCTTTGTAACCAAGAAGTGATATCAACAAATACAACGAATAATAAAAAATCACAAGTAGCCCGTCTAGCTCAGTTGGTAGAGCGCAAGGCTCTTAACCTTGTGGTCGTGGGTTCGAGCCCCACGGTGGGCGAAATGTTTTTTCGGTTCTTCCACTTTTTTGCCTGACCTAACTTGCCGTTCCCTTCCTACTCCAGTGACGTCACCAGGACGCTAAAAAACAAATTATGCAAAAATAAACCTATGGAATTTGTAATACTAGTGCAATTCTAATGCAAAAATAAACCTATGAAAAATAAATCATGCGAGTTTTCTTCTTACATTTATGTACTACTAGTGCCGATGTTTACAATTACCTACAATGAAGCAAACGGAGCTTGGCTCTGATGGTTGGGTTCCCTGTGGTGGAACCAGCCCACCCAGGTTCAAGTCCTAGACTTGGCATGGGCGTTTGCATTTACCTGGATTTATTCCAGGATTATCCGGCGCTATTCTTTCAGTGGTAGGTGACGTGCCCGTCAACAGCGAGGCGCCTGTGGTGACTTCGTCAACCTCAAGATCTGCCGGCTCAGTCCTTCAGAGGTGCTCATAGGGGTAGGGTGTGCGTGCGTGCGTTCATAGGGGTGAGTGTATGTGCGTATGTGTGAGCGTCTGTGTTGTACTGTGTTCTCAAAAAAAATTACCTACAATGAAACACGAAGTAATGAAAAAAAATCATATGGAACTTGTAAAAATGCTAATCGTGCAAATTTTCTTGTTACTTTTTTACTACTGTAGATGTTTAAAGTCCATAAGGATATGAATCAAAACACGTACTCCCTCCGTTCGGATTTAATTGACACACATTTGGTTACACGTGAATGTATCTAGACACCATACAAGTATAGATACATCCATATTTGGACAAAACCAAGTCAATTAATTTGGAACGGAGGGAGTACTATCGTGTGATGATGCCACCAACATGGCCAAGGAAAACCAATGACATCAAACTAGTTCACAAACAGTTTACCAAGAAATATTCCAAAACTCAACTAGAGCTGCTCGTTCAAGGGAAGCTAGTAAATGGCATGCAATATTAGACGAATACGTCATCACATCAGGATGAGAAATTACAAGAGAAAATCTTCAACAAGGTGAGGCAACCCATTGCTCCATGTTTACTACTAGCATCAGCAACAGGCTAACAATTAACAGTACAACTACAACTAGGTCAACAACAGGCTGACAATTAACAGTACAACTACAAGCGTTGAATCACTGATGGTGAAACAATATGACCCAGCATCTCCAAGGTGGTAGACCACAGCAGTCCATTCCAGTGATTTCCAGGGAACAGCCATTGTGGTGACTTACAGGGAACAGTCCATTCTAATGGTCATTTGAAGATTCCAGTGGCTGTTTTCCGTAGGATATCTTGGATCTGTTTGATGCAACATAAGCAAATAGGTTGAGGGCAGTATTTATGCACACAAGTTGTGCAGGAAAGAATACAAGCGTATGTGAAAAGAGAGTCAGCAGAAGAATTACTTGTTTCGATGATAGACCAATATTTCCCAAGTCTGAAAGCTGCCAAATCACATTATTGTTAGAAATTGACAAATACAAGTCACTTTTTCGCTGTGAGGACTAAGCATTTCTATTACAGAAATCTTACAGATTTGAATGGTCTGGGCGAATCCTCCCGGAGCTCGAGAATGTACTCTGCTCTCTTTTCACCAATACCCTGAAGAAGAAATGGGAACATTAGTAGGAAAAGAACAGGCTGCTATACCATCTATCAAATTATTATGAAATGCAAGGACCATACTTTCAGTTGCTGAAGCTCTTCCCTGCATCCATGGTAGGGAAAGTACATAATTAGAAAGGATGAAAGTTGCCAAAAATGTTTAACACATGGAAATCACACTACACAAAGTAACCATAGAAGCTTGGAGAGTTGAACTTACTTGTCCGCAACATTTAAGAACTCAAGGTATTGTTGAATAAGAGATTCCTGTGCAAGATAAGAGAATTTAGAAGTCTGTACTGAACTAGAAAGGTTGTTGATGTATAAAATTAGGAGGAAAATCATGCAGACCTTCAGGTTAGATCCCAGTGCATTAAATTTATCAAGAGGTGTACCAACTGGAATCTTCTCAACACTATGACATGCTCCTATTGGAGTTTTGGGTTCCACCGAAGGAGGGCAATTGACATCATCAGCTGTCTGGTGCTTGAGAGACATCATGTTGGAAGAAATGGGGGAGAGAGCTTTCCTAATGGGTGATTCAGACTTGTCCTCAACGCAAGGAGCCAACGAAGGGAGCATCACTGCAAAAAACATCCTATAGAGCTCAGATTCTTATATCGAAACATAGATGAAGTTCCAAACACAAGTACTCCTCTTTCCCACAATATAAGACGTTTTGGTGAGCTGTTTGGGAGCTAAAGCAGCTCCCCAAAATGTCTTATATTGTGGACAGAGGGAGCAAATTGCAAGTAGATTGTGTACAATCACTTTCTATTGAATAGCAAGTTTTAGTTTCTGTTTATTGGCTTACTGGCCTTTGTACATTCAGAATCCTTATTCAATTCTAATATAAACTCTTATGCCTTTTTCAAACAACATACCCTTCTTAGTTGTCTTTGCTTCGTCTCGTGAGCTTGGTCTTGGTGTGTTTTTGGCTGGAGTATGGACTGGTAAATCAAAAAGCACCCTGTGCAACAGAAAATAAAAAAGCTAAGATCTCGGTATAATTGCATGTGGTCTATGTCAACTGTAGAGTGCAATTGGAGACACTTACTTTTTAATTTTACCACCATCTCGGTCCATTGCTTTAGCCCTACTAGAAGCCAGGGCAGATTTTGTTTGTTTCATATGGCTCATGGAAGAAGGTGTCTTGCATCCAGTTGGGGAGAAAAACCCATTCATTCTTTGGATGCTCTTGGTTTTCCCCTTGATTCCAGCCACACTTGCAATTTAGCTTCCATGTCAACCTTTACTTTTGGAGTTTGCTCCTTGCTTGCCGAAGACATGTTAGTCACCATATGGCCTGAACGAGCAGCCAGACTTAGTGTATGGGCTGCCTCCTGGTATTCCACCGGATTCTGAAACAAACGGAAAGCAATGAGCAGGGGTCTACTAGACTACATCGCATGATGAGGGAGCTATAACTAAAACTCACCAGGCAATCTATCATCACAGCACGGCTATTGCCTCCTAGAGAGTCTTGTAGTATGCGGGTCAGTTTACTCTCCCTAAAAGGTATCCGTGGCTCGTTCTTCTTGAGAGCTGAAATGACATTCGACAGGGCAAACAATGAAGAATTAATTTTGGAGCTTTCTTGAAGGCGGATCCCTTCATTGTGCGTCCTTCTGTTGTCCTCATTTCCTGAAATGAACAACCAACACATCATGGTCATAAGCTGGAAATGTGAAGCCTTCGTAGGTTATGTGCGCCTCGGTTAAAGGGAGATGTACCAGCCAAGTCAATGAGGTTTAGTTTCCCCTTGACAGTATCATTACTGATCCTGATTGATAGCACAGCATGGCTCCTACTTGAAACATCGTTCAGGCCAGTGTGGGCGACTTTCCTCCTCTGCACACCTATGGAGTAGACTTCCTGAAATTCCTCCATCGATCGCACGGGGACCTAAAACCATCCAAAAACAGTAGAAAGCTCACTGCGGAAGCTACAATCCAGCAAAATTATTCTACAATGACCAAGCGGCCCAGCATATTACCCAAGCCAAGCCCTTCAGCTGCAGGTTGCCACCTTTGTCGTCCAAGGCCATGATCTCTTTTGCCTTGGGCTCGAGCAGATCATAGCACCGTTCCATGTACACCTCGTAGTACGAGATCTCCACAGAGCACCACGTGCCGGTGCAGCGCGCCAGGATGGTCGAAACCGACAAGGGGATGAGTCCCGGCAGGTCCTCGCTGCCCTGCGCACCAAAATGATTTGAAAAACACTTAAACAGGTTGGCAGTACAGCAGTGCAACATTTCGTCGAACACGTTGTGACCAAGACCAGAAGAAAGTAATGTGCACCTGCATCGTGTAGGTCTTGCCGCTGCCGGTTGCCCCATAGGCAAACACGGTCGCGTTCGTCCCCTCGAAGACGCCCGGGATCAAGGCGCTGACCTCCTGGTCGAATATGTCGCAGACCCTGTCCTCTTTGCTGAAGTATGCGTCCACCTTGTAACACTCGTTCCGACTGCAGGGTTCAGGCGTGTAGATCGGTTTACGAAAGGAAGGATGGTTATGAAATGAGCAAGCAAAGAGAGCGCTCGAGCAAATCATCACTACTTTTTGAAGTAAAAAAATTAATCAGCATCATTAACGGAAGAACAGCGTGTAATCGACTCTCAAACTAGGTACGGGGTCGGTAGAATCAGCTAATCAAATAGGCAGGCACAGTAAGTACAAGAGCTAATCGAATCTAAAATAAGGTCGCATTTGTGGAAGGAAGCTACAAAATCGGGCGAAATTGTCGGTAATTGCTGGATTATAGCATAGGGGCAGCTCCACGGGATCTCGAGGTGGGTACCTGGTGTGCTGGTCCTTGAGCTGGACGGTGACCTCGCCGCCGGTGTGGCCGCCGATGAGGGAGACGCAGGGCGCCGCCGCCGAGCTGGCCTCGGACGGGACGAGTGGGCGCACCCGCAGCACCACACGCACTGACTGCAAGGAGGAGGAGGAGGCTGCGGCGCTCGCCATCGGAGAGGGGTTGACGCGGTACACGGGCGCGCGGGGGCGGTGGCCGGGGGGATAGGCGGCCGGAGGGGAGTAGATCGGGAGGGGGGAGGAAGGAAGACGGTGGTGGTGACCGTTGTGAAGCGGCCGGGCAGTTTGTTCGAATTTGAACACGGGAAGCGCCGGTGACTTCTGGCGAGGAAGGCGTGGGTGCGGTCGGTGAGCAGGGGAATTGGCTTCAATTGGCTTTGTGCTTGTCCAAGGGGTCCGCGTAGCATATCATCTTGTCTATTTTTACCATTTCGATCTTAGGATGTGTGTGTTATTTTGGTTAATTTTTTTTGCTATCATGGCGTAGTTTGTGAACTGTTTAGATTATGTCGTACTACTTACTTTTTTACTATTATTCTAGTGTGCTATCTCTGTTGTTAATTTTAGTCGAGTGATGGAAAAAGTCACCACTCAGCTGAAAACGTACCATATCACAAGCATTATATATAATCAAATGTTCATCACTTGCACAAAACAAGTCTAAAAACGGTGAACTGCATGCGATTAAACACCGGTGTCGCTTTATACTCTTAGAATATGGCCAGAACTCTGCATGGTTCTGGAGACACATTAGCACCGAGTGCGGTGATTTACTGATTTGGAGGACGAGCTCCATGGAGCTCGTTTTATTGGAAAATTCGAAAAGCACTTTTCTAAGTTTCGAAAAGATGTGAAAAAATCCTGGAAGTAGAACATGATTATTTCTACCGGTGTGCAAAACATCAATGCGAAATATTATGTACTTTGGTCCGTGTAAAAATGACAAGTTTCTGGATCTGAGATGTAAACATTGCAAAATTCGAAATTTTTCAGATTTGTCAGTATTTGTATTTTTGTGTAGGCCAGAATACAAACTATTTTGGGTTGAAAATTTGCAGAATTGTCGAATACATCATTGTTAACATCTGGGATTTGTTTGAGATTTTTTTTTGAAACTTTAAAATGTCAATTTTGAAAACATTCAAAAAACATGCTCCATGGAGCCCGTGCTCCGAAGTCACTTTCCTCATTAGCACCATGTTATCTAGATGCCCAAAATGGTTGCAAAGTAACCAAACGCATCGAACAACTCAGGAAAGATGCATGACAACTACTCCCCCGTTTGTTTGTTCAATTCTTATGTAGGCACAAAGTGCAGTCTACATTTCATGCAACTTACAACTGTCTTTGGAATCAAAGGTTTTTCGAAACACATTATTTCGATACTATGATTTTATTGTCGGGCCACTATATACCACAGGTTGTTTGTGCTAGGAGGACCCGAATGGGCGACGCGACTGGTTAACCACGCACGACACCGTGTCAAAATCCAAAGCTAGTTGCTGTTCTGCTAACAAAGATCAGAACTGGAACATGCGGCGACAGAGGACGCGCCAAACCGAAGCACTGCCAGCCACATGAGCGCGTACATAAATACGTCGACCGTCCATCATTTGCTTGCTCCGATCGGCAGCTCGGGTCGGGTCCCGGCGACGTATAATTGGGGGAGCCGCCGATGGACACGGTTTATAAAGACGAAATCGACCACTCTGGCCTTGTCCCCCACTCTCTTTGCTCGCTTCTTGTTTTATTGCAGCAAGCGTGTCAGAAATTATCCGGCAGCGTTCCCATCTCGGTTTACTACTTTAGTTCCTTGCTTGGCCAAACATGGCCACGTCGGTAGAGTGTAAAAAAAAGGGCATGTACATCAATAAGATGGTTTTTATTACCTACTCTCTCCGTTTTTTAATATAAGATATTTTAGCATTTGTCCACATTCACATATATCTAGATGTATGTAGACATATTTTACTGTGTATGCGCAATCATATCAGTATGCATGTAGCCAACATGCTAGTTAGCTAAAACGTCTTATATTCATGTCGTTTAGAGAACATTAGACATGTTGGCTTATTTCCAGAAATTCATTTTGGCCCCTGAGTTTTAGAAAAAATCTTATAAAATCTGCATTATTTATTGATGTATACTATAAGCGTGCATAATTACAATGCGATTTTTTTTTTATTATGGGCAACACAAAAATGACAAAAGTTGGAGATTGGAAACTATACATTGCTCACTTTACTCAGATCTGTACATTTGCCATTTTTTGTAGCTCAAATCGTATAGTATTTTGCATTGAGATTTTACACGTCTGTAGGATATATCATTGAGAACATGACTGATTTATTTCATAATTTTTTGAAATGATATTTTTTTAAAAATAGTGAGATCACTGGAGTTCGGGAGCACGAGATCTCCACTTGGTTATTTCAAGCAAACTAGTGTTCGCCAGATTCTAAAATTGTATTGTGATTGTAAAGAAAAAATAGGGTGTGCATGAAATCGGCCACCCGTTAGTCCGAAGCCTATATTTGGCCACCGTCCTCATTGTTGTCATTGTCATCGTCTTGCACTTCAAACCCTTGTCTTCCTCCAAAATCATCCTTTTTCCCGGAGTGAAAGGCACCGGAGGTCACGAAGTTGCGCAGAAAGGAAGGATTGGTCACCAAGTTGCGAAACGTCAATTCTTGGTCACGAAGTTGTGGATTTGACAAACTTTGGTCATTCCGTCACGGCAGGCGTTAAATCAATGACGTGGCAGTCTGTTTTTTTTGCAAAAAAACCCCTTGAACTTTTGTTTCTTCTGATTTTTAGGTCTTTTTAGTATTTTTTTTTTTGCCCAGCCTATCTCGGTGGATTTTGCAGACGGAGAAACAGGAGCAAGAAGAGACAGAGATTGGGGAGGGCCAAGAAACAGAGCCGCTGCCGTTGACGACGGTGGTGCCCGCGAAGACCGTGCACTCCTTGGCCTGGATGTCGGCGTCGGCGGCGGGCACCCTGCTCGACGCGGAGCGTGGAGGAGACGAGGCGGAGGACGCGCATGTCGGCGGGCACCTTATCCCCCACCCGGAGCTGCACGACGTCGGGCACCCACTCGCCGTCGCGGAGCACGGCGGCGTGGTCGGACTGGATCTGGCGCAGCGCCTCGAGAGGCGCGCGCTCCGGCAGATGGTGCTCCTCTGCCGCGTCAAAGGAGGTCGGGCTAGAGACGGTGCGCGACGACGCCGTACTGGCTGGTGTGCGCAGCGCCTCCACGGCGAGCAAAGTGCAGGCGTCGGTGGGACCGGAGCCGCGCCGCCAAGCGTCTCATGCCACTGCGTCGGATGTCGAGGCAGGGGCAGCGGTCGGCGCGGCAAATCGTGGATGCCTGCGAGATGCCTGCGCGGGCGCGGTCGCCGCTCCATCCTGAGCGTCCGGCTTGGCGAGATGTATGCAGAGGAGGAGCGGGAGCTGCTGGTGGAGCTGCGGGCGCCGCTGAGCGCGCAGCACAACCACCACCCGCACTCGCTGTCCGTCAGGTCAGCTACCGGGACCCGGCGTCGCAGGAGACCGTCTGTGGCGCCGAGCAGCCTATGCTCCTGCCGCCCCTCGACGGCGGTAGCTCCTCGCAGCTCCTCCACGACCTGTTCGTGGCCACCCGCGCCGTGGCCGAGTCGCGGCGGCTGGCAGAGCTGAGCGACTTCTCGCGGCGGCTGGCAAGCTCCTCGCCGCCGCAGAGGAGCGCCTCGCACAGCTCCACGGCAAGTTCCGCCTGCACCCGTGGAGATTAGCGCGGCGGCGCGCGGCCGCGATTAGCGCCGGCCGCTGGTGCCGGCCGTCCGTCCTCGAACTGCCCTCTGTGTGCTGCTGTGCAGCAGGGAGCAGGGTTGCTCCTCCTATCCCCTGACCGCTGTGAGCGCTGGATCGCGGGCACGGCGCCGGTGCGGCCAGTCCCAAGTCCTTTTTTATCTTCAGCGCGCATGTAGTAGATCCTTTTTTTCCTCTTCCCCACGGATTCTTTCTTTTGAAGGAATTGATTATTCTTTCTCTGTTCTTCCTCTGTTCGCAATGACACTACTCACTAGCACGAACTGCTCCAGATTTTTTTTCTCTGTTTGCACGACCACCATGGCCGACCTCAACTAGCACAAACTGCTCCAGATTTTTTTTTGTAAAGGAATAAAATCAAAGGGACCTAGCAATTGGAAGACACAAAATTTAAAGGGTTTTTTTTGCAAAAAAACAGACTGCCACGTCACTAAATTAACGTCCGTTTTGACGGAGTGACCAAAGTTTGGCAAATTCACAACTTGGTGATCAAGAATTGACGTTTCGCAACTTGGTGACCAATACTTCCTTTCTGCGCAACTTCGTGACCTCCGGTGCCTTTCACTCTTTTTCCCGAGTCGCATTTTATCTAGACATGTTTCAGTGTATTTGTTAACTCAATTCAGTGTTTCAGTTTGTATGTCTATATTGAAATATTCATAACATAGATGCGAGGGCTTGACAAGGCATCCAGACATGCATAGCTAGGTGGCTCTTAATGATTTTGGGGCGTCGTGGGTAGCCCATGCAGTGCAGCTCATCGCTCAACTACTTAAATATCGATCGTGTCACTCAACTGTTCAGTGTCCTTCATGCCCAACTAAGTTTAACTGCTACTACATGATCATCATGACACACATGCACCTGTCCTCCCGAGTGTAGGAGTATTTCCGCAGTGAAACTGATACTCCATCCACTGATCCACGCTATGAACTCCTGGTCAAACCTTGTTGTACAATTGTTTTTGCTGAATGTAAATGTACTCTTAGGCCTTAATCTGTCCACCTAGTACTCTGGATTTTCTTGCATGCATTCGTGGAGAGTATCATTGTTCCAGTCCAAATAGGACTAGGGTCTGAATTTGCCTTGGTCAGCACCAATATGGACACGAAGCAGAGTACTGGAGTAGACTGACGGGTAAGCAAAAACAGAGCATATATTCTTCTTCACTACATACCAATACAGGAGAATGAGATGGTTACATGATCGCACTCGCACGTAAACGGATAACATCGCCCACTATCTCCCAGATTCTGTACCCTTCACTTTCCTCTCTGGATATGGAATTATATGGATAACTCCAATCTCCGATAACAGAGTACTCAGAAAGAGCGAGAACGAAGAATACAAACCGTAGTTTGCAATATCATTACGCATTTCAATGTGATTTTGTGAACAACGAGTGTGCAAGCAGGGAGACTGAGAACACAGCAATTTCCAGAAACCTGTACAGTACCACAGCTGTAGCAACACGTGATGTACAACGCTACATGAAAAATGTCACAGAACAGACGAAGGCTTCACTAACGAATGATTATTTCAGGGGCAGAATCGCGTATACTAAAAGTGTAATATTTCTGTGGGAAAATGTTCCTTTTTGGGAAGATCTATGCTTAATTTGCTGAAAAGATTTCGCTCAACATATACAGATCTATACAGCTCCCCAGCAGAGCAGAGGAGGAGGGAAAACTAATGGAACCGAAAAGAATCAAGACTTCTTAATCGCGAGCCAATAATAGTACCTGCACTGCAGAAATGGATCGAGCTCGTCGGAGGATCATAATCATTGAGCCACGGCGGTCCGGGACTGCAGCGTGATGCTCCTCTGGCTGGGCATGGCGAGCATGGCGGTGTGATCCAAGAAGTCCTTGAGCTCCACCACGTTCTGCAGTATCCTCCTGAGGTCGTCGGCGCGCACGAAGCCCGCGGCGCCCAGCCGGCGCACGGCGTAGACGTAGATGGTGAGGCACCCTTTCCTGAACTTGAACCGTGCCATCTCGCTGCCGGTGAGGCCGCGGATGAGCTTCTTGTTGACGTCCCCGAGCGGGATCACGGCCGGCCACAGCTGGTCCACGGCGGACTTCATGGCCTCCGACTCGAAGACGAAGAGCACCACCTTGGACTTCTTGGTGCCCAGGCCGAGCGTGAGCGTGTGCCACGCCTGGTGCGCCAGGATGGTGAAGCTGGTGGGCATGTACACGGTGGTGGACGGGAACGGCAGGCTCTGCAGCTCGCTCAGGTACGACGGCGGGATGTCCAGCAGCCGGAGGAGCTCCAGCGGCGACGCGCGACGCACCGTGAAGGACTTGACGATGAACTGCCCGCCGAAGCGGATGCCCTTCACGTCCACGCTTGGCTTGAAGCTCGCCGACTCCCCCGTCGCGCCGCCAGCCTTGTCCTTCTTCTCTTTCTCCTTGTGCTTATGCTTGTGCTTCTTCTTCTCCTCTGCCATGGCGATGGCTTGCTGTTCCTTTCCTTTCCCTGCTCCCGCTGCTGCTGCTGCTGCTGGAGTGAGCTGTGCTGCTAGGGAAAAGGCCGTAATGACGAGCCCCACCACCACCTCCCTTCCCTCCGCTGCTGGTACCATACCCGCAAAGTTTCTAGTCAGTCAGGGGCAAGGCCATCCACTTCACCACTTGGGCATTATTAAGGACGAGCTTAATTATCATTTTTTCTAGTCTCTTCGGTTAGGCAGAGAACACGGAGGCATTGTCGGTCGCCGATGCCCCCCACCTCGTCGTACAAGCTGATCTTTTAGTTTTGAACCAGTTTATCAGTACGATTTTTAACTACTTTGGCCCATGTGTATCAGTAATTAGTGTATACTTCTCGCCCTGATGCTCTTTACTGCAGCTCTACATCATAGCAACGAAACTAAAAGATGATACTCCTGTGTGCCCGCTTAAAAGGTGGCACATGATCATAGGCTCTGCTAAAGGACACCGAGTAGTTTTAGACCAAATAATGAGACCCTGTTGGTGCGCATTCGTAAATCTGGTTCCACTTTTGTGATATTTAATTTGTCCTAGATGTTCCTGATGATTGACTAGTTTCTCGAAGAAATATAAAAGTATAGCAACAATTAAAGAAGAAGATCAATCTGGAGCAACCAACGGGAGGGAGATATAACTTGCAAACATGTTACGTACCCGTCAACAGTTGATCCTGAAAGAAACCAATGATCCCTGCAGAGCGCCTCGCGGAGAAGAAGCAACAATCCTCACAAGATCAGGGTGAGCAGGTTACTTGAAACTTCTTCCCTTGCGCTTTTCCAGTCACGGCAACTAGGAAAGCGAGAGCTCTTGAAGGTCTGTGACCTGTCGGAGACTGATCAGGTGAGGATCTTGACAAATAAAAGGATATCGGCCACAGATGGCACTGCCCACACTTAGAAGTATGGTAAGCTTAAAGGCGAATCCATGGAAGAATTATGACAACAGCGACAGCGCAACAGCTAACATCGCAATCAGTAGAGCTCACTAAAAATTGACAACGTACAGGAAGCTCCTAAATCTCCAACCAATTCGTTCTGTTCTGTATTTGTCTCTTCTTGACATAGTATTCTATATATGTAATACTTCTTTCCATTAGTGGAATGGCATATAGATTTTGCGTTTATGGAAGAACGGATGCCCTTCTGTCATGGACTGGATAGCGAGATGGGCCGTGGGGGGCCTTTGGACTGGCCTATGGGCCCAAGATGGCGATACCTGCAACTACAAAGGGCAAAGCACGAGGACAAACAAGGGGACGAACAGAACTAATCAATGATCTCCATTCCCCTTGACCTCCCTTCGTCTACCTCCCAATCCTTGTATCTCTGGATCCTGCCATGAGATTGCTTCTATCTACTCACGAACCCTAGCTTCCCTCTCCAATCCCCCTTCCCTTGTATCACAGTGAGCTAGGTTCGTGACAAATATGGTATCAGAGCTAACCACTCCGCTCTCCGCCGACGCGACGATCGATCCAGCCATGGATCCCTTCGACCGCGCCATTGGCCTCTGCGAGAAGATTCTGGAGATGTTGCGTGGAGGTGTGATGCAGCCGCAAGCCTCAGGAGTCGACCGTGAGCTCGCGAACGGCTCTGACAGTGCCACCAGCACCCAAGACGGCGTGGTGCCCGCCAGGTGTTCGACGCTGGGTCTCGGCCCCAACGTCGACAACGCGGAAGTAGGATTCTCGTCTATGCAGGCGGAGGACTCAAGCGACGACCAAGAGCTCGCTTACGGCCGCAGCAACGCCACCAGCAGCCCAGACGCTGTGGTGCCCGCCAAGTGTTCGACGCTGGGTTTCGGCCCCAACGTCGGCACGGTTGAAGTTGTGGACTCAACTCAGCAGGCGGGGATCGTTTACACGGTCAAGCCTGGACTGGTGGGAGCTCCTCCGTCCTCGACCATGCAACAGTTAGGCATCCTCAAGCCGGGCAAGTACACCCCCACCACCTGCTCGACAGGTGTCCTCGACAACGACACTGACGCCAAGAGCGCCAAGCGAGACTCAGGCACCCTACAGGAAGGCTTGGCGTCCACCCGTGCTGTACCTCTCCCTGCAAACACGCCACCACATCCTCTAGATGAGCCCGGATTACTTCTGGCTCGGCCACCACCATGGCCTCTGTGGATGGAATCGGTGCCCTCGACAATGTCACCAATCATCAGGTACACCCAAGGTGTGGATCATGTCGTCACTACTAGTGAGAATGGCCAGGATGACTGCACAGGATGGCTACGACATGGGCTGGTTGATCTGACGGAGTCTCACATTGTCGTGTTGGTCACAAAACCATGGGATCCCGGTGAGCATCTTACCATGCCTAGGCTGTACTCTTGCGTCTGTTGTCAGGTGAATATAGTTGATCGGAACGGGCAGCAGCAGATCAATGGGGATACTCTGGTTTCTCTTGTTTCTTCTGTTCATAGTGCACTTCCTTTTGGTAACTATCTTGACATCAGCTTATTTTACAAGCATAAGTGTGCCTACAATCTGTTAAATGCCAAAGGCATACAGTATGATTTCTGTGAAGAGAGAAATGGCAGTGTGTTGGCAGACGATAGGAGCTATCACTTGGACAACTTGGATAGTTTTTCAATGCAACATGCCAGGATTTCAGTGGCTGTCAACCAAGACGAAGAGATCTCTAAGGACACGTCGTTTTCAGATGCAAGAGATCGGTTTGAGTGTACAAGCATGTGGTACTGCCATATCTCAGCTGTTAGTACAGGAGCACATGAAGGGATTTTCTTTTGGTGGAAACTACACACGTCCTGGCTTATGGTTGACATGATGATTGGACTTGACATGAGATTCATAGAGATTATGCTTCCAGACTTGAGTGCAGCTGGTCATTGTATTAGCAGACTGGTCATGTTGTCTATCAGAGTACCTTGGGACCCAGGTGTTTTCAATGAGCTTCGTACAGAAAAGTTGAGATCTGGTTTTTCTGAACAACAAAGTGGTGAGGTATTGGCTACTGCTTTGTCTTGTGATTCTTTTGCTTGTCACAGGCGTGCTTGGGCAGTTTACTGGGATTCTCTTGGCATGTGTGGCGCAGCTCAACAGAAATACACTGTTTATACTTGCCATGGTATCAACTTTTCCACATGCACGTTTGTACTTGCATTGATCTCACAATGTGGGGTCACACAAACAATGTGTGATTACACGCAAAGTGGTGTGTACAGCATATGCCTTGAGAAGTATGGTTATCATTTGCAAGGGGTGAGAGGTTGTGTTCTGTACGCTTGGGCACTACCAAACCAACTCAATGAGCTGCAACTCCCATTACAGTGCATACCTATTGACAGTGATCAGCTTTGTAGTCTGGTCATTTGGTCTATCACCATTTCATGGGATCCTGGTATACTACAACAAATTGTACGTCAAGCTTCAAAGCCACGGAAGCTTGATGTTCAGGGTGCTGTGTTTCTACACTTAATCATGTTGCAGCAGAAGCTTGGTGATTGGTGCGGCCCCGGAATGACTTTCCCTATGTGCTTCAGCTTCAGCAACATCGGCACGACATCAACATGCTTGTTCACAGACCTCAGGGATGAAAAGACACATCTATTTTCAAAGAGTGTGATGGCAAGCTGTTTGTTATGGTGGTTAACAATAATGAGAATACCTTCAGCAAGCGCTTTGCACAAGCTGATGCTGATGTGAATCAGTGCCTTGAGCCACTTCTGTACTGGGAAGTGTATGCTTATCCAATGAGTGGTGCTCAGCTGTTACAACATGATGATCAAGTTGGCTATATGCACAATGCGTCAGTCCCATTACCGCTGGATCTAGGTCAGTTCTGCCATCTTGAAATCTGGTTCACACACCCTACTTACAAACAACTCAGGCATTCACCTTCAGACAAGCTGCACCAACTATTAGATGACGTACGTCGATTGTGGGATCCTGGCAGTTCTTGTCAACCGGCTTGGGGGCAAGCCGGCTTTCAAGGGGGAGGGAATGTCATGGACTGGATAGCGAGATGGGCCGTGGGGGGCCTTTGGACTGGCCTATGGGCCCAAGATGGCGATACCTGCAACTACAAAGGGCAAAGCACGAGGACAGACAAGGGGACGAACAGAACTAATCAATGATCTCCATTCCCCTTGACCTCCCTTCGTCTACCTCCCAATCCCTTGTATCTCTGGATCCTGCCATGAGATTGCTTCTATCTACTCACGAACCCTAGCTTCCCTCTCCAATCCCCCTTCCCTTGTATCACAGTGAGCTAGGTTCGTGACACCTTCATTTCTTTAAAAGAGGCCTGATTGACATATAGATCCAAACAAAGGTCCTGCCTAGTTCAAATTTAAGCGGCTAAGAGACAACAGCAGAAAGTTCTTGATACTGAGTTCTACTGTTTCTGGCAGAGTCGCAGACAGCAAAAGTTTAACCTATTGACAATTCCAACTTGAATCTTTTTCGAGAAAACGCAAAAAGCTTTTGCATTTTATTTCATTGGATAGGAGAAGAGTTGTTACAACAGTTCATGCCTAGAGGTAGGCAACAGGTCATTCCAACTTGAATCTTACTGGTGTGGATGACACCCCTTTCAGTTTTTCAGTCGGCTTAGATCAGAGTGGAATACTGGAGTCTCACATCTAACTCCCATCTCGTGGTTGATATTCAGGCAAGTACGTCTCAAAAGTACAGCTGGACAATGATTTTCCCAGCGCAACAACCAGTTGTGACATATAAATGCACTAGTCTAAATCGATCCTCACTGATGTGCAGTACTGTAGTTCTACATCAATATGCTTGGAAGCTCATGATCTGAAAGGCTAACAGCTATGCTCAGCTCAACTATATGGAGAGTCGATATCAGAATCAGGGCTGCCATGTCTAGTAGTAGAATGCAAAAAAGTTGTCAGAGTTAAGCCTGAGAGAATTATATTACCAACTAAAAGGACGAGTACCAAGATATTTTTACATTCTGCATTAGCTATGGCTAGAGCATTAAAGTATCCCTTGGGAGAGGCTGCATAAAAGAAGTTGAAAAACTTCTGAAAACATGTATAACAAATACAGAAAATTTAGACATAAAGCATCTCTTAGATGTACTTATTATGTCCCTGGAAATATTGCAAGGTATAAACGTGTTTAAATGAAACTCAGCTTTATGATAGAACACCGAGAGAACCTAAACACTTTGGTGAGCGCACAGCTGCACTATAGCAAAATTGAGACATTTAAGCAGACACAGAAGATAAACAGATATCCGGTCTTTTCACAGAGTGAACTATGTGATCGTTGCTTTCAAGACTGACCTCGTAATGTATAATCTAGCTCGTGGGTGTTTCACATGAGGTTTACAGTTAATACTTATGAAGCCAGTTTTCAAATTTCAATTGCCAAACATTTTAAAAGGAAAAAATATAGAGAAAACACAGCCCCGACTACTTTGTTTTTTTGCAGCAACAATACAAGGCAAGGCAGCATGGAAATATTAATCAAATTTTAGTAGGCTAAGGGGCTGTCTCTTTCGCCACCAAAGAACATACTTGGCTAAATTCAGGCGGACATGCCTGCCGCACGAACAGTACGAACATGCCAGCTCAAATCAAGCGATGAATTCGTGCACTGTACCGTACGCGATGATTCTGATGGCAACACCCCAACTGAAGGACACTGAACACAATGATGATTGATCATCGAAAAATCGACCTCGAAATGCAGCAACTATACGTGGTGATTGGTTAACATGGTATGATTGCAACTGCCAAGCAGACGCAAATTCTAAAGAGTCCATGGCAAGCAAGAAGCCACACAACTACAAAAGTCAACGAATGAGCACGAAGAAGCATTAACCAAGCACAGGCAAGCAAGAGAGGCAGTAATTCGGCACTGTTATATCAGATTCAGAGGGGGTGCGAGGCAGCAATACCTCCAGGCTTCGTATCAGACGAACCAATCGCAGGGGAGTTCCCTCGAGCACCTGGCCTGCATCTCAAAGGAAGCACGGGACCCCGATCACCCCGTTCAGGGACACAGCTCGGCCGTTCTGCAGGGTCAGATTGGCGATCCCAGACCGAAGTTGCTCCGAGGAAAGAAGCTTTCGTCTCGGTGCGAGTCCGCTTCTTTCTGGCCGACGCAGCCAATCCTGAGCGAAGCGTGGAGCTACAAGAGCGTGCGACCGACCGAGCAGAGCAACAGGTCAAACTGAGAAGAATGCGACAGGACGGAGGTTGAGACCTGAGGATTTCAACGAGAAAACTCCAAAGCGAAGCCCGCCATATTGGAATCTGGTGCGTGAAGAGACGGGACGCGACGCCGCGATCAGGTGTTGGTGAGTGGTGTGATCCCTCGCTCGGCGGCGACACCGCACCGGCGCGGCGCGGCGCGACTCCGTCCGTCCATGGACGCGGTGCCGCGGAGGCGAGCCGAATGCGTTTGGGCCTGTTGGTTTGGTTGGTGGCCTTCGGGCTCGGGCCTCGGGCCGAGGAGGAGATGGCCACGGGCTTGCAGTTGTGTGTTGGCCTGTCTAACAGTTAACAGCATGGATTAAATGGATTAAGTATATTTTTCACCCTATGGATAACATTCACCCTGAACTTGAAAACCAGATGATTCCAACCCTCAAATGTGCAATACCGGACAAATCACACCCTAAGGTGGTTTGGATAGTTTTGGTGGTTTCGTGGTATGACGTGGCGATGACGTGTTGTCGGCAATTAGTGAGGGAGATAGCGGCCGTTTGTGTCTGAGGGTGGGCCCCACCCGTCATCCTCTCTCTGGCAGTTAAAATACACTATCAGTAACGGAGGACTATCAGCGCTGCTGGCTGCCGCCGCTGCTGAAGCGCGGCCATGGGGCGGTGGTCGTCTCCGAAGGACCCGACGCTGGAGGCGGCGCTCCGCCGGAACCGGCGCTGGATCAAGCGCCTCCTCCTCCAATCCCGCCTCAAAACGCTTGATCCTCCGCCGCGCCGCCAACTGGCTCCGCAAGTACCCATCTTGCTTCGACCTCTTCACCGGCGACGGCCCGACCAGGAGCGGCAACGAGCTCTGCTTCGGTTCGCCAAGCGGATGGCGGAGCGCGTGGATGCCGAGGAGGCAGCCGTCGCCACGTCTGAGCCGTCCATGGCCGACTGATGGCGTGTTAACGGTAGAGTATTTTACTACTTCCCAGGAACAGCACCAGAAGATCTGCTTGTTGACCGTGACAACACACGTTCGTTGGGAGACCCCAAGAGGAAGGTATGATGTAGTGCAGCAGCAGTTTTCCTTGAAATATGACCAAGTTTATCGAACCAAGAGGACACGGAGGTTCTTCAGAAGGTTGTCAGCGGCGCAACTGACGTGGAACCTGCACACAACACAAGCAAACTACTTTGCCCCAACGAAACAGAGAGGTTGTCAATCTCTCCGGCTTGCTGAAAACAAAGGATTAAACGTATTGTGTGGAAAACAGTAATTAGTACAAAAAGTAACAGAGAACAAATGATTGCAGTTGGTGGTTTTATCAGTATGAGGAAATGGACCGGGGTCCACAGTTCACTAGTGGTGTCTCCATAAAAGATAACTAACATGTTGGGTAAACAAATTACAGCTGGGCAATTGACAAATAATGAGCGCATGACAATGCAATATATGACAAGACGATTATTATGAGATTTAATTGGGCATTACAACAAAGTACATAGACTTGCTATCCAACGCATCTATGACTAAATAATCCACCTTCCGGTTAGCATCCGCATCCCTTCTGGTATTGAGTTGCAAGCAACAGATTATTACATGAAGTAAAGTATGTAATGTAAACAATGCAAATGACACGTAGACAATGCATCATTGTTTTATCCCTAGTGGCAACAGCACATCTACAACCTTAGTCGTTTCTGTCATCTCGAGCCCAGATTACTGGAGGCATGAACCCACTATCTAGCATAAATACTCCCTCTTGGAGTTACAAGCATCTACTTGGGCAAAGCATCTACTAGCAACGGACAGCATGCAAAATCATAAACAAAATAAATAGATAGACAGATAAACAACTTGCTCATAGTATCAATATTCATCGGATCCCAGCAAACACAACATGTAGCATTATAATAAGATGATCTTGATCATATTAGGAAGCTCACAAGATCTAAACATGGAGGTACAAGGTGGAGAGACAACCATCTAGCTACTGCTACGAACCCGTAGTCCAAGGATGAACTACTCACGCATCACTCCGGAGGCAGGCATGGCGGTGTAGAAGCCTCCGGTGAGGATCTCCCCTCTGCTAGGGTGCCGGGAAGAGCTTCAGAGCCCTCTCGATCTAGGGTTGACGACGGCGGCGGCGACGGAACTTTTCGTGGAATATGATCGGTGTTTTTAGGGTTGTCGGGTGATCGGGAATAAATAGGCGAAAGGGCGGCGTCGGAGGGCACCCGAGGTGGCCACGCTAGGGCAGGGCACGGGCCCACCTCCTGCCGCGCCCTAGGGTGGCGTGGCTGCCTCGTGGCGCCACTCCGTCTCCCCTTCTGGCTTCTGGAGTCTTCCGATGAGATATTTGCACACGTTGATTTTCGTCCAATTCCGAGAATATTTTGCGACTAGCCTTTCTGAAGGAGAAAAACAGCAGAAAACAGGAACTGGCACTTCGGCATCTTCTTAATAGGTTAGTCCCCGAAAATGCATAAAAATGCTATGAAGTGTAAATAAAACATGTAGCAATTGGTATAATAACAGCATGGAACATCAAAAATTATAGATACGTTTGAGACGTATCACCGACCGTGATACGTCTCCAACGTATCTATAATTTCTTATGTTCCATGCTAGTTTTATACCAATAGCTACATGTTTTATTCACACTTCATAGCATTTTTATGCATTTTCTGGAACTAACCTATTAACAAGATGCCACAGTGCCAGTTCCTGTTTTCTGCTGTTTTTGGTTTCAGAAAAGCTGTTCTGGAAATATTCTCGGAATTGGACAAAACAAAATCACAGATGCCTATTTTTTCCGACACGTTCCAGAAGTCCGAAGAGGAGACGAAGGGGGGCAGCAGGGCGCCCTCACCCTATGTCGGCGCGGGTGGGCCCCCTGCCGCGCCACCCTATGGGGAGCGGGCCCCGCGCCTCCACCGACGTCGCCCCTTCGCCTATTTATTCCTCCAGACGCGAAAATCCTAAAACACCGAGCCATATTTCCAGAAAACATCCGCTGCCGCCGCCGCCGTCAACCCTAACTCGGGGGGTTCATAAGTTCTCCTCCGGCACCCTGCCGGAGAGGGGAATCATCACCGGAGGGCTCTACATTGCCATGCCTGCCTCCGGAGTGATGCGTGAGTAGTTCATCCTTGGACTACGGGTCCATACAGTAGCTAGATGGTTGTCTTCTCCTTTTGTGTCATCATGTTTAGATCTTGTGAGCTGCCTATCATGATCAAGATCATCTTATTGTAATGCTACATGTTGTGTTTGTTGGGATTCGATGGATATTGAATACTATGCCAAGCTGATTATTGATCTATCATATATGTGTTGTTTATGATCTTGCATGCTCTCCGTTATTAGTGTAGGCTTTGGCCAAGTTTATGCTTGTAACTCCAAGAGGGAGTATTTATGTTAGATAGTAGGTTCATGCCTCCATTTAATCTGGACAGTGACAGAAAGTTCTAAGGTTGTGGATGTGCTGTTGCTACTAGGGGTAAAACAGCAATGCTTTGTCTAACGATATTAGTGTTGTTTATATTATGCACCATACTTAATGCAATTGTCTGTTGCTTGCAACTTAATACTGGAAGGGGTGCGGATGCTAACCTGAAGGTGGACTATTTAGACACAGATGCATGCTGGATGGCGGTCTGTGTACTTTGTCGTAATGCCCAAAATAAATCTCATAGTGATCATCATGATATGTATGTGCATTGTTATGCCCTCTCTATTTGTCAATTGCCTAACTGTAATTTGTTCACCCAACATGTTTAGTATTTTATTATGGAGAGACACCACTAGTGAACTGTGGACCCGGTCCATTCTTTTACATCTGAAATACAACCTACTGCAATCATTGTTCTTTTACATTCTCCGCAAACAAACATCATTTTCCACACTATACGCCTAATCTTTTGTTTTCAGCAAGCCGGTGAGATTGACAAACTCACTGTTTCGTTGGGACAAAGTAGTTTGATTGTGTTGTGCAGGTTCCACGTTGGCACCGGAATCTCTGGTGTTGCGCCGCACTACATTCCTCCACCAACACCTTCGGAGCAACGTTGACTTCCTACTGGATTGATAACCTTGGTTTCATACTGAGGGAAAACTTGTTGCTGCACTCATCATACCTTCCTCTTGGGGTTTCCAACGGACGTGTGACTTTACACGCATCAGACCGCCTCGCACAGGTGCTCAGGCTCGCCCGCTTCGACCTCTTCAACTAGTGTCGTCGCCGCGTCCGAGCCGCCCATGGCTGACCGCCTCGCGCAGGTGCTCAGAGCCAGAGCGCGATTCCGGGCACGCGCTACCCCCGCCGGCAGTCCGCTGGCGTCGATCAGAGCCAGAGCGTGATTCGGGCACGCGCTGCCCCGGTCGGCCGTCCTCTGACGCTCTTACGTGAGGAAATCCCATCCCGGGTGGTCTCAGGCCCGTTAGCCGCCATTAGTGGATGGAATCGAACCCGCGTCACTGACATTCATGATAAGCGCCATCAGCGGTCCGGCGGCAACCGGTGGAAAACAGCACCGGGCCGAAAACGGACCAACGCTCATAGCTCATACGGCCGGGTGGGGAATTTTACGATAGGTGGGGCCCACCTGTCAGTAACGGTGTTAACGGAGACGCCACGTCACCGCCACGTCAACGAAGCCTTTCATGGCCAAAACCGCCCAAATTCTACTCAAAACCACCCAAATTCGAGAAAACCATTACGAGGGGGTTATTCATCTGGTTTGCTACATTTCAGGGTTGAAATTATCCGGTTTTGAAGTTTAGGGTGAATGTTGTCCATCGGGTGACATTTGGGAGTGAAAAGTATACTTAATCCTAACAACATTTATGTCCACGTAAGGCCCGACGCCACCGTGTTAACGAACTTTGCCTTGGGGAGCCGCACTGCGTTAGCCCATACACCACCGAGGTCCACACGACCACATTATTCGTTGGAAAAAGTCCATTATAAACCCTGAACTCGTAGAGGTCGGGAGGTTTGAACCCTGAACTCTTAATCCCGGTCGTTTGAACCCTGAACTTAGCAATCCCGGTCTAAAATGAACCTTGCACATGTTTGTCAGAGAAAAAAATAAAATTATAAAATTGCTAATGTCGCTGACAACGTTGGCCCACATGTCATATCCATCTTCTTCTCCAATCCAGTTTTTTTTTGCGCTTTGGAAGCTGGCCACCGCAACGTCCCTCTCCCGGTGCAGCTCGCTGTGCCTCCGACGTTCGTGCCTGCTCGTCGGCCATCCGCCGGTCGCTGGCCGACACGCCCAGCCAGCTCGGCCACGCCCCTACGCCTGCACGTCTGCCACACCCCTGAATACGGCGCAGAGCGGGAGGGAGAGCACCATCGGTCAAGATGTATTAATTCCTCAACTAATTCCATAGAGCAAATCAACCAACGAGTTAGCCAAATAGAATCATGCTTTCGATTTCTACGGAGGAAATTGATTTGATTTAGCCACCAATCGACCACGGGTGGCATGCGGGAATTTTATTCATGCAAATCGGGCGCAGGACTAGCGCCGCCTGTATCTGTGAGTCTGCGCTGCTGGCTGCGCGCCGACGACAGGATTTGCGCGGGAACGCTTCGTGAGGCAGCGCAGCGGCCAGCGAGGCAGCAGCCGGTAATTAGGAAGTCGGACCCTGCTCGCAGCTGCCTGCTAGCTGATAGCTAGTGCGTTTCTCTAAACTGGTCAGACGAGCTTGCGTGCGGGCGGGTGGTGCGGGCTAGCAGCTCGGCGAGCTCGGCGGCGGCGGCGTTCCGCTCCCGCGCCCGCCGGCGGCATCTGCTTCATTGAATTTTAGAGATAGGGAGATAGAGATGAATATGACACGCGGACCCATCCAGTCCAGTCAGTGAGATAGTGTATATTCCCGGCCGGGATTTTTTGTTTCCCGGTGTGCCAAACAATTACAGGGTTCGTTTTAGACCGGGTTTGCTAAGTTCAGGGTTCAAACGACCGGGATTTGGAGTTTAGGGTTCAAACCGTCCGACCTCTACGAGTTCAGGGTTTAAAATGGTCTTTTTCCTTCTTCGTTGGCATCCGATCGATGATCGAACGGGTCAAGGGCGCCTGCCACCCTACCGGTCTTCATGAGTCCATCCAGCCGCTTGTGTTCACGGAGGACTTCTGTCAGTCTCGCGGCGGCGGCGGATTGCCGGATTTCCCTGGCTTGGCAGCGTCGAGAGGATTTCCCTGTTGTGATGCTGATTAGTCGTTGAGTGAATCTTTTCTTATGCAGAATGTAAGCTTTTGTATAGGTCACACTAGTTTGCAATGGCAGCGTCGAGAGGATCTTGTCGTCCAACGCAGCCATTGCAAACTAGTGTGACCTATACAAAAGCTTACATTCTGCATAAGAAAAGATTCACTCAACGACTAATCAGCATCACAACAGGCTTAAAACCATTATTGAGTAGCCGTGTAACACAAAGCGCTTATTTATCCGGTTTGGTAATTTGGGGGTCTAGATCATACAGACTTCGACTTTAGGGGAATGTGACTCCCTCATGGTGGATTTGGTGTGATTTCTATACTTATTTCATTCCTATAGGGCGCTCTGCCTGAAACATCTACACAAAATGTTCATGTTCAAGGTTTAAAAAATGTTCACGGTGTTTCGAAAAAAAAGTTCAACTGATTTGGAAAAAACTTAGCAGGATTTTTAAAAAAAGTTCTTGGCGTTCAAAATAAAATCTTCAAGTGCTTACTTTTTAAAAACAATATTCAAGCATTAAGATAAATATGGCTTTAAAAAAAGTTGTGCATGGTTCAAATTTTTTAAATGGTTTTAGGAAAAATGTTCATGTGGTACAAAAAAATTACGTGATAAAAACGTGTTCATGTGGTTCAGAAAAGGTTTACGGGGTAAAAATAATGTTCACGTGCTTCAAAAAAGTATAGGGGTAAATAATGTTCATGTGGTTCAAAAATAATTATGTGGTACAAATGTGCATGTGGTTTTAAATATGTTAACAAAGTGTTGGAAAAATGGGTTCAAAAAAGTTTACGGAAAAAAGTGTTCACTATGCTAAGAAAATGTTCATAAGGTTTAAAACATTGTTCATGGATTCCAAAAATGGTGAACAAATTTGACAAAAATGTTCATGAGCATTAATTTAATTTTCCATGGATAAAATTGTTTAATGAGTTCAAAAAATATTCACGACTTTAAGAATTTCTTAGCAATTTTTTTCATATTTTAAAGTTATTCAGATTTTTTATTTTTGTATATATACGAGAAATTTTCATTATTTACAAAAAATAAACATATATTGTATACAAATGGCAAAAAGTGTTGCAGGTTGAAAAATAATTCGCGCAACCAAGCTAGTTAGTTACAACCTGCTCATTTTTATTGTCCTATCATCCTTGCAGCTGCAGCGCCGAGTTTGCCATGTAATGGGCCGACCCATCACCGCAGCCCCTTCAAGTGCATGCCGAGTTTGCTGTCTAATGGGCCGGTCCATCACCACAGTCACTTCAAGCGCGCCTCCGACTTCTGACGTTAACAGGCCGTCCAATGGAAATTTGGGCCCCAGGTGAATAAAAATAAATACATTTTTTTACTAAACTTTTGTACTTACGTAGATATTATTTTTAGCATGTTACGTATTACAAATATAATTTTATATCTGTTGGGATACGTTATCCACATAACCTTCAAAATTACTAAATATTAGTTGGTGCATTTTCTGTTTGTAACGAATATCAATGAAAGATAGTAAGCAAATTGTATCTTACAACAAAAGTCTAATATATTACTATTTTTCTTTAGCTCGTAATCTATATAATTAGTAAGTATTTTATGGTAATATTTCAAAAATATATAATCTAACAAATATATCGATAGCAGTTTCTAGTGCATGATAAAGTAAGCATGATTGAAGAAACTTTAGAGTACAAACCGAACAAATGACATTATTTATTACATTTTTTTCGTGGTCAAAATTGTCTAGTAAGTTAAAATTGAACAAAGTGTGGATGCATGCTATTTACTTGGTATCGAAACAAGATTGCTTAGAGTAGTCACCGGTGAATATAAAATGGTTGGATTCTAATATGTTTGTATATGTAAATTTGATTATTTGATATGCTCTTGATGCAATTTGTTATCATCTGTTGTATACAAGTCCACGGCCAGTTTATGAAATAAAAATGTATTACATCGAACTAAACATGTAAATACTTCTGAACTATATGGATTAATTGGGATGTGTATATGGTATCGTTGCATTTTGTCTTGTGAAAAATATAGTCAAAATTATGCGTTTTTTACCAGAAAACGCCATTTGTTCCTTGGCCTATATTTGAAATCTCAAAAATTTCATACCAAGTTATATCAGTGTCATACTGATCGGGTAAGCAATACTTCATTTTTTTCTCATTTCTCGGATTTGGAAAAAAAAGGTTGGACCACATTTTTCCAAAACTTCAGAAAAACAAAAATTAAAAGCATACCATGGTTTTTAAAATTGTATGTTAAAGTGTAATATTTTTCTAAATCATAGTATTCCAAAATTATTTTGCTAGCAAACACACCTTTAATTTTTTTCCAAGTGACCGTTAAATATTTTATTGGGTTTAATTCATAATAACATCGTGATTATATTAGATAATATACCATTTGGTGCCGTTATCTTCTTTGGGCACTTAGCGGTCACCCTTCTTACCCGGCCTATGGGCCTGCCCTTGCCGCTTAAAACGGAGCACCCGTTTTTTTTAAATTAGAGATACCACCTTGTATTTTTTTTGGGAGACCACATTTGTCAATTTGCATTTGTAACCACTTGCAGCAGACTGGGATAGTGAGACACTGAGATGAATAGATGATGCACATATTGGTTAGCACCATTATCAGGTTGCAGCCTAAAGACACGACAGGAATGGCTTCGTTTAGATTACTAACTATATAAAAGAGGGTCCGTTTCTCGGCTCCTCAGCGAACGACAACTGTAGCTATCTACAGTGGTTACTTAGATTGCTACAGTGTTGAACAGTTGTCGGATCTGCGCCGTCCAATTTCAATCCGACGGCTCAAACAATATCTCCGCGACACAATTGCAAAAAGGCCCCTCACAAATCCAGCGCGTGCTCCACGGTCCACGATTTTACGAAGCAATGGACCTATTCGCAAAATGTGGAAATGTCAGGGGCCTTTCAGCAAAACCGTCCACATATCCCCCTCCCCCGTCTCTCTCTCGCGCGCGGCCGGAGACCGCCGGCGCCGCCGACGCACCTCGCCGACGCTCCAACCCTCCTCCCTCAGATCGCTAGACACCGAGGCCTCCGCCGTCTTCGCCTCTCCCTCCCCGCCGCAGATCGCGTGCCGGAAGCCCGCCAGCTCGCCGGAATCGACGCTGCCGCGCTCGCAGACCGCCGCCGCGTTCGCACGTCGCCGGCGACGGTACGACGACCTAAAAGTGGCGGCGCCGCCACCTGCCACCACCCCGTGTTCGCGCGCGTCTCGCGCCCGCACGCGCGCGTCCCGGCTCGCCTTGCTGCGGCTCCGGTGAGCTCCACGCCGCCGCGGCAGAGCCCGACCGTCCGTGACATCTTAGTGACGTCACAACGGGCTTGGGCTGCGCAGAGGGATCCGTTGCTGGGCTGGGCTGGGCTGGCTCCTGTGCGGCTCGCTCGGGCTTTTTTTTCCTTTCTTTTCTACTTAAAAAAAAAACTTTTATAACTTTCCAAATTGAACTCCAAATAATTTC
The DNA here is from genome assembly GCA_947311845.1 of Poa pratensis. Classification (NCBI taxonomy): domain Eukaryota; kingdom Viridiplantae; phylum Streptophyta; class Magnoliopsida; order Poales; family Poaceae; genus Poa; species Poa pratensis. The sequence continues at coordinate 109,284,489 of CAMZMU010000074.1, read as the reverse complement.
AAACCAATTTCTAACAATTTGTAAAAAAACAACCATTTCAAATACTTTGTGATCTTTTCCAACTTATTTGAAATCTTGGAAAGTTCACACAATACAAAAAGGCTCATTTCACACCTTCACGACATTTCAAATATTATGTATTTCATAATTTTCTTCCGAATTCAAATAAAACCCACAAAAATACTTTGCGACCTTTTCCAAATTATTTCAAATCTTGGAAAGTTCAAATAATACATAAAGGCTCATTATACACCTTTACGACATTTCAAGAAACAATGTATCTCATATTTAGACGGGCTTACAAATATCAAAATAAAAACACTTCAAATGTACATATTGAGATTTAGATAATTTAAAAAACTTCACACATATTGTATTACGGTATTTAAACAATTTTGCAAAACTGCTAAATGCTGCCAAATCAGTAACTTCATCTATAACGACTGGGAAAAATTCCGAAAATTCATCAAAATGGTCACACCAAACAAAAAAGAAAGCTGAATATTTATAAAATATGCCCAAATTTCAAAATTGAATATTTCAAACATATAATTACCCATTTATACGATGGGCTTAAATATATCAAAAAAAAAATACCACAAATGTAAATATTTAGAAATAGCTGTTTTAAGATTATTTTCCCAAAACAACAAATTTGAATTACAAACCAAATGCAACTATAGCCACCAGCAACAATTGGAAAAATCCATCAAAACGATCACAAAAAAAATGCTGCAAAAAATGCTGAATATTTACAAAATATGACCAAATTTATGCCTCACAAATCCACCAAGGATGCGCCGTGCCGGCGCGCCGAAATTCAACTAGAATGCCAGGGTGGATATAGCTGAAGTTATTTATATAGCTGAAGTTATTTTATATAAATGCTGAATTTATTTTATATGGCATAAATAGTTCAATTTAATAAATGCTCATACCATGCATTCTCTAACTACGGAGTTAAAATGAAAATTTATGGCAAAATATAAAAATATTCAAACAATTTAAATCGCTGCGTATTTGGAGATACTCTACATATCAAATTTCAACGGATTTCAGCATTTCGAACTACAACAAAATGCATATTCTCTAACTATGGAGTCATTTTACAAATTTATGAAAAAAATACAAACTAACAGATGCCTACAAAATTCAGCAAGGGCGCGCCATGCCGACGCGACAAAATTCTACACTATACGAACAAAAACAATTTAATTTGGCCAAAATTAAAAAAAACGAAAAAAACACTTGCTCCAATTATATGGACAATTAGATGGACTTGAATTTCACAAAACAAACTCCCTAATTATGAAATTCAGTTCGACAATTGATCTTTCGCACTCATTATGGACTTAAATTACAGATTGATAAACAAATATAAACATTTTTAAACCTTCCAACTTGCTTAAAGATTGGACATACCCTAAAATATATCAGATTTTTTTTTCTTTTCAGAAACAATTTAAGAAACTGTTAAACTTCCTACATGTGGGCCTACCCTATTTAAGCAGATTAGAAAAAAAAATTGTAAACGTAAACTTCTTCTTCCAAATATCAAAACATTTAAATATAAACAACTTTTGAATAAATGTGCATACCTATGGAATCCAAATGAATAAATGTGCATTCCCAATTTGGAAAAAAATAGAAAAATTGTACATACACTTGCTCCAATTATCTGGAGTTCAATTTTAAAAAAAAATTCTACCTATGAAATCCAAATGAATAAATGTGCATTTCCACCCATTATGGGCTTACATTTAAAATTAATATTTTTTGAACATTTCAAATTGCTTAAAAATTGGAGATACTCCAAAATATATCAACATGCTCACAAAAAAATGCCAACTATTTGCATGAAAAAAAAAGTTTGAACATTTTAAATTGGTGAATATTTGAAGAAAAACCAAATGCACTCCCCGTAATTATGTAGAGTTAAATTTAACAAATGCTCACACTAAGTATTCCCTCTGATTATGGACTCTAATTAAACATCTCAACTAAGCAAAATATTGGCAAAAAACTAAATTAACTTCCTCTAAATATGAAATTCATATGCAATTCCTCAAATTATATACTCACTTTACCAAATGCTCATATAATGCACATCTTCTGATTACGAATCTAAATTAATTATTTATAGTAACGTACAAACATAATCAAACATTCAAATTTGCCAATTATTCGAATTTACCGTAGCATTTCGTAAAAAAATAAATTGGTCAACATTTGGATATAACTCAGATACATTTTCTCTAATTACAGTTAAGAATTCATGTCAACATAAAAACATATTTAAATACTTCAAATTGCTAAATATTTGCGTATTCTCTAAACTATATAACAAATGCTCATAAAAAAAACAACGCTAACTATCTATGGCAAAACACAAAACATATTTAGACAATTCAAGATAACCAATATTTAGATGCAATATAAATGAACTTTCCCGAACTGTGGACTCGAATCCAAAAAAAATGCACTAGCACTAACTACGTACTTAAATTAAATATTATTTGAAAAATATAAGCATATTTGTATATTTCAAATTGCTAGAATATTAAAGGTACTACAAAATATATGTGCATGCTCACAAAAATAAATGATACTTATTAATTCCAAAGTACAAACATTTTTAAACAACTCAAATTAGCTAATAAACAATTTAAACTTATAAAAAAACCATTCAAATTGTCCAATATTTGTATAGAATCTACGTGGACTTCATCTAATTATGAATTTAAATTTATACAAATTCTCTGATTATGAAATTATTTTACAAATTAAAAAAACAAATAATACGCCGCGCAAAATTCCACCAGTAGAACGTTAAGCGGGGCATAACAGAACAAAAAGGTAACCAGCCACCGCCATTTTTTCGCCTAGCTAACTGAAGCAAACAAGAGTTACTAGTAGCTTATTAGTTATTAATTTCAGCAAGCATTACATCGGCCGTGACGAACGCACGTACCTACTTGTGTCGTATGTGATGACGACCATGCATCTCGTGCCAAAACAACATCATGGGATCGAATTACATGTCAGATAAGATAAAATAGTCCGAGTAAATTAATAATCTTCCAAACATACCACAGCCGAAGAATTATCGAGCAGCCGAGCAAAAACCTGACCGCGGCAGCGAATCGAATCGGATCCAGCCGTTGACTGCCCGGCGTGTACCCCACGGACGCGACCATCCGACGGGCCAGATGCGCGCGCGCCGCACCCCGACGGGAGCCGTTACCGTTAGGGGTTCAAACTTTTTTTTTTTTGAACAACGGAGTGCCCCCGAAGGGGCTAGAAACCTTATCATTAAACCATACGGTGGGTGTACAGAAATTTTACAGAGGACCCCATAACAAGAGGAAATAACACATGGGTCCCTGACAGAAGTAGAAAGGACCTAACTGAAAAAAGAAAATTACACCAAAGTCCTTCTCTCTCCCCGCCGTCGAGCAGAACGAGGAAGCCGAGCTTGCCGTTGCCTAGCACCGTCACGGGGACTACACCACTTGCTCCGATGCCGGCCAGAACCGCAGCTGCAGTCGGCAAGAAGGGCCTCATGAAGGAGGTTGAAGAAGTGCTGGGGGCATACCAGCAATCGCCCGTGGTCGTCGATGACCGTCGCGGATAAACTCGAGAAATTGAAGGTTTCCGTACTCCAGCGCCTCCGCAGATCGACCGCCGCTGCAGCACCCCTTCCTTCTTCCACCACCATGGCGGTTACCAGGAGGTTTGACAACACCAAGCAGCAGATCGAGACAGCGCAGATTCGCCGCCGCCGCCCTTTGAGAAGCCGTCCACCGTCGAAACTCTGACTCCTGCCACAGATCAGAGGAGATGGACCAAATAGATTGTCGCAGCTTTGAATCCCAGTAACCCAAGCCTTATTGAAGAAGCCGCATGACGTTCTCGCCGGCATCGCCTTCGTCTCCCCCCACGGGAGCACCGCAACCAGCAAAAGAAGCTTCACGCAGAGCCGGGATTGGCTTGAACATCCCCGCTCCAGAGCTCCGGTGCAGACCTTATTCGGAGGGATGCGTGAGTTCCTCCGCCGCCCATGCACCGCCACTTGCCACCAGCGACGAGCAGCGCGGAGGAGAAGCACCACGACGCCATGGATCTGGTCGCCGAGATCTATGGACCTACCCTCAGACAGCACATGGCCAAACACAGGAAACATAAAGCCAAACCTAGACCTAAACCTATTTACAGGACGCCGCGCACCTGTCCCGCCTCCGCTCCAACCACCGTGGCCGCCGGAGAAGAAAGGGGATCGGGCCGGGAAGAGAAGCTCTCTCACGACTCTCAACGGGGGCCGCTCACTTGTGCTCTTCTGTGAAAGAGGATTAGGGGTTCAAACCTGGCCCGTGCCAAGCCCGCAACGGTAACCTACCTACCTAACTACGTCGGTCGGTCGTTACCCGTTAGCACCACGCCCACCAACCACAACCCTCGGCCGCTTTGGCACTTTGCTGGGTCCGACCCGATCGACGGCTGGGATTCGCTGACGTTGTGGATTCGGTGACGTTGTGACTGACATGTGGATCCCACATACAGTGGGTCCACTTGCCAGTGACTCAAACTCAGGTGACGTTGAGCCTGGCAAAGTCAATGAATACGCGCCCCCCGATCGAGCCGACGGCACCGCGAAACAAATTAATTCCCCACGTCACTTTCCTTTTTGTTCGTTCGTTCGAGTCGATCCGTTTCCGAGATCGCGTCACATCCGTTCTCCGTCGACGCTTCTCGTCCCGCTCCCTCGTGTTTCTCCTAATTGCTGCCAATAGCTGATCTACGGATACCTAGCCGGCTTAGCCAACCGCAAAGCAGAGAAAGTTGCAATTGAGGAAAACTCCAGGGTCGTATCAGTAAAAAGCCTAACCCGGGGACGGGGGAGTAAATTATTCCCGTCTCCTGTTCGTCGCCCACCTTTCCTTCACAACGGGCGAGGTTTTTTGAAAGACGCCTCCTTCCTTCCCCTTCGTCTCCCCCACCCCAGCACACAATCCCGCGACGCCTCAGATAACCCCCCACCAACACCAAAGCTCCCTCCTTTGCGCCCCCGAATCCGCCTAGGGTTTCGCCCCGTCCCTACCTTCCCGCCATCTCCACCCGGCCCGATCCTCCCGATCCCACCCACCGATCTGGGGGCGTTACACCCGGTCCGTCACCGGCGCCGCCGCCGACCCTTCTTCGGTTTTTAATTTCCCAGACACGTTTTGTTTCGTGCGCGGTTTCTGATTTGGAATTTTTGTTGGTATTTGTTGGTGCGGTGGTTTTAGGTGGCGGCGGCGGCGGTTATGATGACGTGGCGGCGGCGGTGACGGATGGGCGCGATGGCGGCGGAGGAGATGGACGGGCGCGTCGCCGAGGCCCTGCGGCGTCTCGCGTCGCCCAGCCCGTCGGCCTCGTCGGAGGCGGGGACCTATGGAGGGCTCGCGGGGATGTCGCCGGCTGTGGGGCCCAGCCACGCGGATTCCGTATCCGGACGCAGGTACTGCTCTTCCTCTGTCAACTGTTCGAGACTCTGCTGTTCGGTGTACTGGTTAGTGCTTGGTTACCTCGTCTGCCTGGGTAGAGGTTGGTTTTTGTATGGAGTGTTTACCTAGCAGATGCAATTGCCTTGGAATTGTGAAATGGTGCATCAGGTCAATATGCGATCTCGATAAAAACTTCCATCTTTGTACTAAGCATGGTCGTCTGCAGTACTACTGTGCACTGAATTGTGAAAGGGAGTCCCACACCTTTTTTTTTTCAGAAATTCATGGTGTTGAGATCAGTTGAATTGAAACATGATGTGGGCGTGGCTTAGTGATTGACTTGACTGTGTAGGGAAAAAGTGCAATTTTGTTGAGTGCCACTACATTTCATAAGGTTTTACCGTTTTGGTGGTTATCATCTGCTTGGTGTAGATGTTATGAGGCATCACTTTGTAATTCTGACTTAGGTGATTTATGTGGTTAATTTAGTTAAAAATGTTAAATATTCTGAGTGTTGGGTGGCAATTCATTGCCAGTTAGTATGCTGCTACATGGATAATTTTGGTTAACTTCTTTTCGCTTAGAAATCAGCTTGCTTTCATGGTTGAGACGCGGTGAAGCTTCCTTCTCAGTGGTCACTCAAAATGAGTGGAAGTGCTTACTGTATATAGCTTGCTCTGTGGTCTGCTAATTCACCACAGAGATAGTTAGTTCCTCTTTTTAAGAGATAATGGTTCTGGATAGAAAGAGTTCTTTGTTGTTTGCTATGCTCCTCATGTCTTTATTGTTCTACGCTGCAAGCATGTGTAGATTTGGTTTCTTTGCGCTTAACTTGCTATACGCTTTGCCGGTTGATGATCATTCCGTAAATTTAGTGTCATATGCATCTGTAGTTTAATATTTTCCAATAAAGTTTTTTAGTGGCGCATGCTGCTAGAAGTTGTGATAGGCTTGGCGAGCCAACGTAAAAACTAGCCAGTCCCATGGATATGAAACCCATGAGAGTAGTACTAGGGTGGGTGACCTCCTGGAAAGTCCTCATGAAAGGTTTCATATCTAAGGGTTGTGATAGGCTTGGCGAGCCAACGTAAAAACTAGCCAGTCCCATGGACATGAAACCCATTTGGGCGAGAGTAGTACCAGGATGGGTGACCTCCTGAGAAGTCCTCGTGACAGGGTTTCATATCTAGCCTACCCCAACTTGTTTGGGACAAAAGGCTTTGTTAAGGTAAGGTTTAGGATGCTGCTAGAAGTTAGTATTTGATAGCAGAAGCATAATGTCAAACTAGTGTAATTAATGATATATTTTCGGGAGCACTGGGACATGTCAATTTTGCCTTATCATGATGGTTAATTGGGATACAAAGGTTCATCCAAGAGAAACCCTTATTTGAGTTAATTTGTGGTTATTTAAAGTTTTAAACATGTGCTTTGCAGAAAGCTGGCTCACACTTATGGCATAGTTAAATTATCCAACTTTGATGGACGTGCTTGGTTTATCAGTTGCATGCCTAATTCTAGAAGCAAATATATTTTTAAAGCTTTGAATGTTTATTATGGTAATTTTCTTGAAGAAGGTTCATACTAATATATTTAACTAGCTATAGGTTTTCTCATGACTCTGATCACTGATCAGTCATTCCATGCTCGTGTAACGTGCTTAATGAGGAAAGACAGCAGTCACTTTTGAAGAAGATTCATAATAATATATTTAACTAGTTTTAAGTTTTCTCATGGCTCTGATCACTGATCAGTCATTCCATGCTCGTGTAACGTGCTTAATGAGAGAAAGGCATCAGATACTTTTGAGATTTGAGAAATCCATGTCATGGAAACTTGGTTATTCTTGCCTTGCCCATCTTGTAAGTGGAGACTTTGTACTGGAGTATTATTTATGTTGATGACCAAATCCTACATATATCAGGCGAACAAGCGGCCCTGTAAGAAGAGCTAAGGGTGGCTGGACACCGCTAGAGGTTAAAATTTGCTCATCCTTTTTAACTAACTTGCTTCTACTTCATTTCCAATCTATTCAGTGTATATGTAATACAACCGTCAATTGTTAAACTGTTTGGTGTCTGCCATCTGATACTACTCTTACAAATTTTCTTATTTTGGCTGCAGGATGAAACGTTGCGGAATGCAGTTAATACTTACAAGGGTAAAAATTGGAAGAAGATAGGTTGGCTTCTTGTTTGTGCTCTGCATCCCTTTCTCAATATTCATCTAGGAATTCCAAAAAAACTAGGAGTCAATGACCATTAATGTTTACCTTCATTATATGGTTTTATTTTATCATGCATTAAATATATTTAAGTATTTACCTGTGAATTCTGTGATTGGTGGAACAGACTGTTGTGTACCTTCTGATTGGAGATGGGAGGACTACACAACTTTTGATTAATCTTTTTTTAATAGATGGCAATGCCATGCTTATATGCATATAACTAATTGGGTATCTTGTCTCAACTTACTAATTCATCTGATCTCCTAACTAACTTAACTTGATCATGGACCCGTTCCTCTTTTAGCCACATGCCATAGGAGAGACCGAGAGAGTCCTCATTGTTTTATGTAAAAGAAATGGAAAGATGAGAGCTAGGAATCTATAAGTAGTATGAAGCAGGAAATACTTGCACTAAGGTCTCTCTTGGAAGTTAGCTGAAGAATAGCTTCATTGACTGTGGATCTAGTAAAGTTTTAGTATACATTAAGATTGTCTCGCATCACACTCGCTTCTTAGCCTTCCTTTCATCCTTTCCACGTGGAAGAAAAAACAGGCAGAAGTTAAAATAATTTTGATGTTGCACAAGAATATTTGGTAAATCCAAATTGTGCTGCATAAAATGTTGAGGACTGGAGTGGTGTAGCATGGCATATTGGTAGTTATCTTGTTGCATATAACCAAAAGAGGCAACTTGATGTGGATTATAATAGATATATCGCTTGTTAGATTTATTATATTTGGTTTTAATGGGGCTGAGAGTGAGAGACATGTATCATTGAAAAAATGTAGTCCTACTTATAATGTTCGAGGTAGAACTCATGTTGCACTCTTAGACGACTTGTAACAAAAAAGTTTGCATTTGTAAATTTCTTGCTTACTTCTGGAAACTGTACAGTATTTGTTTTGAAGTACCATAATCGATAGAAGAATTTATGTGTGCATATGTATGCAGCCGAATCTTTCCCTGATAGGACAGAAGTGCAATGTCTACACAGATGGCAAAAAGTTCTTGACCCTGAACTTATAAAAGGACCTTGGACCCAAGAGGTTCGTCAAATATTGTTGTTTTTTCTCCTATCAGATCAAAATCTTCATATTGTATATGCTGTAATATGTGCATTCATCGGATTCTTGTATAGGAAGATGAGACCATTATCCAGAAGGTAAAGGAGCATGGGCCAACAAAATGGTCTGTTATAGCAAAGTCACTACATGGTCGTATTGGTAAACAATGCCGAGAGAGGTATTCACCTAATGATGTACCATGTATGATTGTGTAATCAGCAAACAGTTTATGCAATGCACTGACTCTAGTATTCATAGACCTCATAATTCGTTATTTTTCTCTTTTCTCATCTAAGATAAATTGTGTGAAAGATTCAAAATGTTTTTGCATAAACTTCTGAGGGATTGAAAGTGGATATCACTTACCGTGGCTAGTGGCCATATTGAGCTACGTTTTCTGATTTGGTCCCAGAAATAATGGAAATTTCAGTTCTCAGCAACAAGTGTTCGTGTTTTAATTTATACGCAGGACCCTATAATAAAGAGTGAACAAGTCATTTAGCAGTTCATTAGATCTTGATAGTGCCTTCACACATATTTTGGAAATTCCTCTCAGTGAAAATGCCCCCCAGAAACAAGCCCAGCTACTACTCACAATACAAGAGCTAACCCAAAAAGTCCTATCTTCTGATCCTCAAAATCCACTGGTGCAGCACTCCTGTGCAACTGCATCTCTGGATCACAGCGTATCTCTTGGCTGACATCATCTTCTCTGGTTGTTTTAAATTTAACTTAACATTTCGGTTTTTTTTTGTGAGTAGTGTATGTTTGACTTATCTTGTGGTGTCTTTGACTCTGTACTTTTACATAGCCATGATTTTCTGTTGTCGCATTGAGCTAATAAAGGATGTTGTGATTTGCCGATGACTGCTGCAAAGTCGGACGTTCTCAACGAGAAGCATCCTTGAGTAGATTTAACTAGAAAATTGTTAGTTTGTTATGTAGTTCTGACCAAAAAGACTCAGCCATTGGGCTAAGCTATTGTTGAATATTAATTACATATCTAATAATTGTAACCGTGGTAAAGTTTCTGGCATACTTGATTTGTTGTGTTTTTATAAGTTCTCCAGAATAATGTACATCAGTAACATAACATACAACTAACTTCTCTTCTGATGCTGCTCATATAATTTAGATGGCATAATCATCTGGATCCGAAAATAAAGAAAGAAGCTTGGACTGTTGAGGAGGAACACGTGCTTGTGAAGGCTCATCGTTTGCATGGTAATAAATGGGCAGAAATTGCAAAGCTTCTTCCTGGAAGGTACCAAGTCACATCATCCTTCAGTCAATTTTGGAAAATATGGTGTCTGCACATTACTTACTCCTTTTGCTTGTCAATTGATGGTCCGTGTATCATGTCTGTATGTATGCAAGTCACTCATAAGAGAAATGCAGAAAACTTTATAGTACTGTGAATGAACTTGCTGGAAGAATAAATTTAGTATGTTTGCATGATTTTTAGCTGCAGCTTGTTCCTCTGCGAGACTGGTGTTAGGGTTTCTCTTCTGTCTTATCTCGCCAACTAGAATTTAGTCCAAGTTTAGTTTGAACTTGGATAGTTTTGAGTGCTTTTGAAGTTTAGGGCTTCTTAAGATTGCAGGAATTAGAGAATGTAGGAATAGGAAAAACATAGGATTTGAATGTCAGATACTATGGATTCCTACAGGATCTCGAATGCAGGAATGTTTGCACAAGTCCTCTGTATAAGCATTTGTTTATCTTTTTTATTTGATCATGCATACCTCTTGTGCTTATCTTGTTATACCAATTATACTAGTCTGGGCATTTGCTTAATATGTTGGAAGTGTTATTTTTGCCCATATAACATCATTTAAGCTGCACCTAGAGGTTCTGCCACTTTCTATTCAGAGCAAATATTGCGGGTTGGCCTTTTTGCAGTTCGGCTATCTAGGAGTGAAATTTCCAATGTAAGTACGAGAAAGTGGAAATACACGTCATTTCCTGTAGTATTTGAAATGGGAATACACTTTATTTCCTTGTGTTATAGTTTGTGAATGTAACACTGTACTTGTCATTATGTGATGGTCCCATGCATGAAGTTCTTATTTTTTCATTAGTTGAAATTACCTCTTTGAATCAAAGAGCGACTGCTTATATTTCACCTTGTACTGATTTAAGTTTGTTCATTCCTCCAGGACAGATAACTCAATAAAAAACCATTGGAACAGTTCAGTCAGAAAAAGGCTAGATGACTACAATACCGGGGCTCCCCTTGCAGTTCCAGTAAATGTCATTCATAATGATTTGCAACATGTAGCAAGGCGGCCACCTGCTGAGAACCACATTGACTTGAATAAAGAGCCAAATATCAGTCTGAGAGACCATTCATTAATAGTTGATCAGTCTGATCCTACCCATAGTCCGCAGGTATGCAGTTTGAAAAATATTAAGGGCTGTTCAGATTTCCTCTCTCTTTCCATGCCAACTGCTCAACCAGTTACACGTGAGGCATCAGTAGCCGATGACTCTGCTGTTGCTTTAGCAATAATGGGGCTGAAAATGGATTCTGGTCATGACAAGGACATGGAACTAAGCTTTGTTATCGAGAAGGGTCTGGAGATAAATTTACTAAGTGAGAAGGGCCTGGAAATTGATCTTGTAACAAATAAACTGGGGCATTCAGGAGCAGCTAAGTCAGAAGGTGAAACAGCCTCCTTTGGCTCTCTTTATTATCAGATACCTAAGCTAGAAGATACGGACCATGTCCATTCCCCAGTTTTCTCAGCACATCATCGACGAGAACAGCGTGGGGATGGATTTCAGTCACCCACTAGTTATACTACTCCCTCTCCCAGGGATGGAATAAAATCAGATCAGCTAACTGTTGAATCAATATTGAAAAGTGCCGCTGAAAACTTCCCGGGCACTCCTTCAATACTGAGGAGAAGAAAAAGGGAGAAACCAACTCCCGTGCAAGAGAGTGACTTTAAGATCGATACAAACAGTGATTGTTTTGACACCCCCATAGGAAACTGTGCTACAGATAGCCCACGTTCATTTAAAACTGCAGCCTTTTTGTCCTTGGGCCATCTGGATGATCAACGTCTGCCTGCTGTTTTTGGGAAGATTGATGTTTCCCCTGCATATCGACTAAGGTCAAAAAGAATGGCTGTCTTGAAAACCGTCGAGAAGCATCTAGATTTCTCCTGTGACGCAATGGATATCTGTGATACTCCCGGGATTCAGAAATCTGCTTGGCGGAATTCGGAAAGCATCAATCCCAGCACAGGTATATCAAGCGTGCAAGATAAGAAAAAGGATGGACTCACGATTGGACTGGAAACTTTAACCAGTGATTTTGCACACACAACAAAGTTAGATGCAACCTAATTCTGCTATATTCAGGTATGATACCATTGCATGTCTTTTTGCTGTGTACTTGTGCAGTTTACGGCATACCTGAACGATAATAGCCAGTTAACTAAATATTTCATATGCTTGGAAGTCCTTGAAATGAATTGATCATTGTTCCAATATGTAAATTTTACAGATACAGTTGGCGATCTACTGAAGAGGGCAAGAACGCCCCCATGCGTCTCAACTGACTGTTGTTCCTAGACGCTCATAGACAACATTGACAAGAGAAACACAATCTTGCAGTTTTGTTGGTCTACAGAAGAATCATTTACCTCGCCATCTCTCCTTGGTGTGGTGTAAATTCTACTGATCCTTTTTTTGACAGGCAAAAAATATTGCTTCCTACATTCTGTGAACTCACAGTTTGTAATTCAGCTTTAGAAGGAGCTCAACTGTGTATAAGGAAAAAACCATAGCTTTATAGACTTACAGTTCAGTCAAATTCCTGATAGAGTGATAGTGCTTTATTTCCGTTCAACATTCCTTGGGCTCTACTGGTACAATGACTAGTAATAATCTCTTCTCACTGTAACTTTCTCTGACGGCTTTGGGTTGGAATTTATAGAAGAAATGGCATGTGCATTCTCACTTCTTTTTTTATGAACGTGCATTACTATTTTCTTTGTATTTGCGATGAATGTCCATTCTTTACCAACGCAGTTATCTGGATGTTCGACTTGTTCGTGATAGTATCAATAACCACCGAGCGACCAGTGTTCTCTGAGCACCAATCTGAACTGTTAAATTTCTAGCTTTGGAATGTTGCAATCAAATTTGTCATCACATAGTTTATCTTGCAGTTATTTTAGTACATGTACTATTGAAGTTTGAAAAGTTGTATCCATTTAAAAGGACTAGCTGAAGAAATAATACATGTGAAATGAAGCCCCAACGAATTCTTTGGGACCAATATGGTATCCGATGAAGGAAGTCGATGCGAAGGAACTGGGTAAACCGACCTTTGGGGAGGGTTTGGGTTTAAAAAAAATCCATATACATGTTATCCATACCCATCGAAACTTATATCCCAATGAACACAACTTACCCAATGGATAGAATGCATGAAGAGAAAGAAGGATATTTCATACGTATATAGATGGTATGGAAGATGGCTTGGCGGTCATCCAATATTTAAGGGTCAATGTTCGTATGCTCATTACTCGGCCATGAGGGGCACGATGATCGAAGTGGATTATGCTGGAATAAGCATGTGATGTCCATTTGAATATGATTTTCTCCCCTATTTTTCATATGCAGATTGACCGGTCATGTTTTTAAGAAGTGTGCTCATAAACTGCAGAAAGGGGAAGAGGCAGAGTACACAAGTGGCTTAGATGGTTACCACCGAGAAGGCAAAGGTTATGGTGATAACATATGGAGTCGCTTTGATGTGGGTACAGGAAGGAAATGTTGTTGAGGAAGTGGACGTAGCAAATCTGGGAGTGATGCACCGTCCTGGCGCAAGGATAGTTTTATGTTTAGGAGTAGTGAAAAAGAGTGGAGACGGGGCTAGAATGGAAGTCACGAATCAGCTGAAGATTATATATGGTCAGTAGCAAGGGGGGAAGGGACAACAACAGCACAAACATTACTTTAAGCCAACTGGTGGAGAGGGAGAGGAGAAGGAAATGTCTCACAGTCAGCTGCTGTAGGGTCAAGGAAAATGACTTGGCCCCACGATTTGGTTGGTGTTTGCGCTGCAAGTTCCTATTGAAGATTATGTCTTCAACCGTGATGGTCACAATAATGTATGTCTATATTCGGTATGTATGGATGTTCTTGTGATATCAGTTCAATTGTGCTCAGCGACACATTGATCATGGGATCGCTGTTGTAGGCAAAAGAGTATTTCAGACAACTAGTCCAGGGCCCCACAAAATGGAAGACGTTGTAGGCGGTAAAAAAGAAACATGGGGACATAAGACGAAATTGGGTATTCCAAACATGGTTGTGAAGAAATGTGAAGGTCAAAGTCGTGGGTTAGCAATGTTCTTGAAAAATGAAGTGGACATGAGACTACTGGGTTTCATGTCAAGGTTTCACGTTGCTACTTAGATTACGGAGGCAGATAGTTTTGTGTGAAAAAAGTGCTTCAGTTTGAGTTTATGCAAGCCGCATGAGCGAATGTTTTAAATTCAGTTTGAGCTTGAACGGAATCACCAAAGCCCCTCTATTATTCACTTAAGATTAATTATGCAGGGCAACCACAAGAACATAAAGTTAAATAAATTGAAAATTAAAGTATCTGTTGTGTAGATGTTTCCATGCATGTAGTATAAATTTATTTTTTAATGCTGCCGATCTTGATAGGTACCAAAAATGCAAAAGCCATGGAATTCTATGAATAGAAAAGCTTGGCTCTTTCCCAACTATCGTTAAGACGGCTTAAAATGCTAAATGCTGGGGACCCCAACCAGAAGTTTCTTAGGACCACTTACCTAATAACACACCACCATAAACCAATCCGTTTCTCCGGTTTCAAAATCTTATTAGCAAGAATAACCCTATTTTTCTACTGTGTAGTGCAATTTCAGACTCATGCAGATACAACCCAACCTATACTCATATAACTCCTCAAAATCCTCCTTCAGAAATATATGTTAATCTAAAAAAATTCACACCAAGTAAATAATGTAAATGAACCTATATTATTCAGCATAGCCCTTCAGTTCCCTCTTAAGTAAAGCAATGTCAAATAATTCATAGAATCCGAGAAAATTCATATGAAAGATAGAGAAGAAGAAGAATATATCACAATAAGAAAAAGGATATTAAGTAGAATGTAGAAAATTCATGTTGGGAAATATAACTATGACCAAATATGTTATGTTAGTTATAAAATCATTTATGTGTACTGATGATGTTCATCCGATTAGTGTTTCTATCTGTATTTTAGTGATTATGTACACAAATGAATATGCAGACATGATTGGCCTACTGGTCAATGTTTCCCCATGCCTCCTAACCAAATCGACGGTAAAATATGTACTGAGTTATTTTAATAAAATAAATTATCAAACTTGTTAAGTCTGGATAATAAAATATAATACTTTTATATCTTCAGTTTATGAAATGTTTATATATTGAGTTATAACAATAATATTTGTGAATGTGGAGTATCACAATGTTGTCACAAATTTATCTTAGTGAGTGATTCTAATCTACTCTATTTAGCTAATTTGGAAGTTTTTCTTTCACCACAAGAACATGCCCATTTATTCAGATTTTTTTCAACACTTCTTTTTTGTGTCTCTTTTTATGAAATAGTTATTCATACCATTAGTCAGACCATGAGGCAAATAGGTACGGCTCCTAGATACCACTTGTACATTATAAAAAGTGAACAAGTTCAAATAATGTATTAACATTTATCAACACGCTGGAATTACCTGAACACATTTGATTCTCAAAAAATGAATCTAAATTCAAACATATAAAGGACACAAGCTAAAGTATGTATATTTATCAAAATATTTGAAAACTCTTTCGTTTACAGAATCTCAAATATGCTCAATTTTCTACCTTGTAAAACTAATGGAACTGTCAGTTTGATTAGTCAGAACTTTATATCACACCATCTAAACTTACAACAATGCCATAACCAAATAGGAGTTTGGACATGGTTGTTAATGGCTAAGATAGTCAGATACTCAGATATGCATGCCACACTCCCTTTATTTTTAATTTGTTTTGTTATACAGTATAATATCTTTGGCCAGTGTTGGCAACAACAATACAGATATAAATATATTTTTTGTGAAAAATTAAATACAGTATAATGCCACTGGCGGGAGAACAAGCATATACGTGTCCACATGTACAGCAGCTGCCTCCTCGAGATCCCACAAATTAAGCAGTGTCGTATGTACAGTAGGACGCAAGAGAGCAGGCACCGGACGTCACAAGCGACGTCTCATCTAGCTCGCCACTGCGATCATATTGAGCAGCTCAGTCAACCTTGCATGAATGTGGCATGCATCCATGGATCAATCGAACTGGACGATGGAGCTGTACACGGTGTCCGGCTGCCAGTCGGCGGGGATGACCTGACCGGCGACGAGCGACCTGCCGGACTCGTTGGTGACGCGCAGCGAGAAGGGCCCCTGCAGCGGGCGGTGGGTGTCCATCCGCCAGATGGAGCCCCACGACTCCCGCATCGGCCTCCAGACCCCCGTCGGCTCGCCGTCCTCCGGCCGTCCTCTCGCATCCGCCAGATGGAGGTCCACCTGCGCGACGTCGCCGTCGCCGTTCCCGTACTCCACCAGGACCGCCAGGTAGTTCGGGTTGGACCCCTGCTCCACGTGGAACGTCACCGTCAGCCCCGAGTACTGGCACGGCACTCTGCAAAGCATGTTAGTTATCTGAGAGTCAGCGTCGAAGACGACACGATCGGTGCGATCGATCTCCGATAGGTATGTCACGAGCAGCCAAGAACAAAAGCAGAGTGCCATTGATAAATGCTGATGCTGATCTCGATTTGGTGTTTTCTGTAAAAGAATGATTTTTTTCAAGAAGTACGAAACCGTCACAAAAACGCAAAATGGCTCTGTTGAAGAAAACATGTATGGATGTCGTGGTCGGTGCAAATCAGTAATCCCGCAAGATAAGATGTGTATGGTGACCTCTTGAACTGCACGTCGATGATGCCGGCGTGGCGGAGCTCGTCGTTGCGGCCGTCTTTGGCCATGGCGCCGAAGGCGGTGCCGCTGAGGTCGAAGTGGTAGCGGGCGACCGGGTAGTAGTTCATGTCCGTGATGATCACCGTCTCCGGGAGGCCGGAGCACGCAGGATGGGCGACGCACCTTATCTGCATTGCATGCAACAATCCATATGATGGAATCAAATTACTGCACAGGCTGGAGGTTACTGTCAGTGTCGAGCAACTGCAACGCCGGCGACAGTAGGTACTAGGTAGCTAACCTGGTAGCACGAGCCGCATCCCTTGCCGTCCTTGAAGAGCGGCTCGTTGCCGCAGGACGTCATGGCCGAGAAAGGCGGTAGGTTCACGTTCTTGAACCCGCAGGCGCCGCCGTTGTCGTCGGGCCCGGCGCCGACGGGAGAGCCGTACCAGGTGGCCCTGGCACTGAGCCAGCCGACGTCGGTGCCGTTGGAGCTGGTGCCGCCACCGGAGCCGGGACTGGGGTTAGCGGGGGCCGGCGTATACGTAGGCGGTGCGGGGGCCGGTGCGGATGGAGGGCAGAATATAGCAGGTATGAAAAAGAAGCACCCACGACATCCCTGGGCGGCCAGCAGGCAGAACAGAGCGACGGCGAGGGCGAAGGAGGAGGCCGCTGCCATTGCTCGTCTCGGTACTCTGGTGGTGGTTAATGCCGTTGGCGGGCGCGCAAATTTATAGGCCGGGAACTGATTCTTCTTTTCTTGTGAATCAAAAGGGAGGAAGGAATGAATGAATGGAGAAGACGGATGGAGAAGTGAGTCACATGTGATTCGAAGGACTCACCCAACTGGCTCACCCGTGGTCACGGGACCACTCTGCTGTGCATTCTCTTTGCCATTAAAAATCATCTTCCATCACATATGCACATACATTTCTGGCACTTATCCCATGTATTTTTTGGCTGCAGCCAGCACAACCTGCATCATGCAGATTGCAGGCCATAGAGGCTCTGTTTCTTTGCGTTTTGGACGGACGGCCACATGATCTGTCTTGTAACTCTCCTGTGTGACTGTGTGTATGTGATGCCAAAATCCCAAATAATTAGAGTTACATTATTACATGCACAGCTTAGGCTACGTGTGCACAGCATAGAGTGAGGATAGGCTAATTAAGAATAAGCAGAAGGTGGTCACAAGCTACGTATACCCGTGAACTCGGATGAAGTGCCCATCAGTGACATATAGTAATAGAAAAGCATTGGAAGATACCGATTGCAACCATATTTCTCTCTTTTCAGATAAAGATGTGGCAACACGGGATCTGTTCTACCAGCCCAACAGCGTGAGCGTTTTTCCATGCTTGCTATATATACTACTTCAGCAAGAGCCCATGTCGAGCAGTGGAGATATCGTGGCTGTGTGCATCCTTGTTGTTGAACAGTGGCCGAGCATGGTCTGCCACTGCAGCAGCACTCATGCACATTACAGAGGCCGCGGTCTCCGCCTCTATTTCTAGAAGACAGTAATACCAGCCATGAAAATAGATAGTTAAAGAAACTGGAAAAGTATCTGTTGTGTGTAGATGTTTCCCAACAATTGCGTGTAAGTTTCAATATATTTTTTGTCCAATGGTTGTGATCATGACATATACAAGAGATGCCAATGACATGGAATTATATAAATAGAAAGCCTTGGCTCTTGCCCAACTAGACGTGCTAAATAGTTGGGGGCATAATTCATATATAGTAGCCTCCGATCACTTACCTGACGATGCACTTACGTTGGTTTACGGGAGTTAATCCGACTTCCTGCGATTTATTCAACATAGATAAATGACGAACAGAAGATAAATGACGTTGATTCACATAACTCACAAAAAGCACTCTCAAGAAATATATGTTGAATAAATCGTAGGAATTATAAATCGTCAACAAATGAAATTCAATCAACTACTCAAAAATTGATCTTAATAAATTTGAAAATATTTTAGCTAATTTACAAAAAGATGTGCAACACTCATTACAGATAGAAAATTGTAAATGAAAACTAAGTTGCGGGAATAAAATAATAAAATTTTGAAAAGACATTACCATAATTTTTAAAAGCCACAGAATATAAAATTCAAAAAAAGATAGGCAACTATTTGTAACATTTGGACTAAATAGATTATATTAGTTCTACGTAATTATTCGTGTGGATTGATGACCTTCGAGTTCCTTTAAACCTAGATAAATGACGAACAAGTATTTTCTTCTGTCCTGGTTTGGCCACATCAATATATGTAGATATTTTGTTTCATAGGTTCACAAGCAGGCATTAGACAATTGTTCAGCCTCGTTAATCACAAACAAAATGTATCTAGTCTCGTCAATTTGTATATTTGAAAATTTCAGCCTCGTTGCTCACGGAAAATGGAAAGCAAAATAAACTATTTGTAAATATCTTTCCGGGCCAACTTAAATTTTGTAAACACTTGTTGATAGCGTCTCAACATTCACTTGGGAGAAATGTACAAACATATGTTTGTCACATGCTCACAGTAATACTATATCTTTTTTTTATTATGCACCATCGAATACTCATAATGTTGCTTATTCATATCAGAGCACATCAATTGCTCTTTATTTGTTACTTAAAACTTTTGCAAACCTCAATACTTGTATATGTTGCCACAGTAGCCACGTTGTGTATGACAATAGAAGTATACATGTCACCAACGACATCACATAATTTTGCAATGCACAGTACATGCGTAATTGACCAAAGTTCATTGGCCGCCGCTGCCGCTGCATATATTATCGGCCAAACCTAGCCTGCTGCTGGCAGAGACGCATATTTCTCGGTATTTTAATGATCAAACAATAATGAATTTCGTGTTTATAGTTGCAATATACATTCAATACGATAACAGAAGCTTCAGAAACAAATCATCAGACGGCCGACTGTTTGGAGAAACGGGGTGGCCAAATCGCGGCGTTTGCCCCCCTTTACAAGAGGGCACCCGAATCAGTAAAGCATCTTCTTGTCGATTGCCGATACACCTTGCGTCTTTGGGATTTCATTAAGGATTGGGTCGGCCTACACGCACAGACGCATTAGACTTCCAACGTTGGCCTTCTCTCACTCTCGATGCTTGGGTGCACAAGATGTCGGACAACTCCACTCCTAACCAAAAGGTTTTGGCGTCCCTAACCTTGCTCACCTCATGGGAGATTTGGAATGAACGCAACTCTCGTGTCTTCCGCAAAAGTAAGCACCGTCTACTATAATTTTCGAGAACATTAAGAGAGAGGCTCATCATTGGGTGACCGCGGGTGCGAAGCGGTTGAGTGAAATAATGCCACGAGAGTAGTTGTCTGTTTGTAACCGCACTTTACTTTCTTGTAAAACTACTTCTTAATTAACAGATTGGGACCAACGTTTTGCCCCGTTTCAAAAATAATAATAATCCGTCAGGCGATTATCTTCCAGTACTTATGCAGTGATTCTTGCTTATTTCCACCATCCCAATGTCCATGTCTGATTTATCGTGATATTCATGCTCTTTGTGAGCATGGACTATTACCTACAGAATTAAAAACAAAGACATATAAGTGGAAATTTCAATGCTTGCATTCATTGCTTTTAATGCAAAAATAACATACTTCACTCATGTTTTCCAAGTACTATACATCAGGATCGTTCTGCTCATCATAACAATGGACGCCCCCCTACAAAATTTTAAAACAAGGAAATGTAAGTTGTCATGTCGTTGGTTGCAAACAAAAAAAGTTAAATGTGCACAAGACTCAGGTTATCATTCTCGGATCCATTCCCACCAGGGTGGCTGTCGTCGGGAGGTAGATTTTTTTAGTTATATGACCAAGATACATTCTCCCAACTAGAATGTTGGGTTGGAGGAAGATGGTGGAGGCTATTTTCGGAGCGTGTGCACAAGGCGCTATCTCTGAGTTGGCCAGGGAGCCGGCAATGGCTGTGGCCGGGGCACAAGTCCTCGTTTCCTCTGTCGTTTGTGCTAGATTGTGGTGTTTTCACTGTTTGGTGGCTTCCGCTTGTATTCGTTCATTGTAAAGTTTTTTGCCAGCTTTTGGTTAAATAAATTAAATAAAGACCGTATGCATCTCTTTGATGCAGAGGCTGGGACTCCCCTTTTTGAAAAGAAAAATATCCGTTTTCATGCTCAATCCAATTTGAGCTAGCTAGAGTTCCCCATCTATGTGAATACTGCAAAATATGGGACACCGTCATTGAAATAAACATACGGTGCGTGAAAACAGTAGGAATTTGTCGCAAGGGCCTTGCACGTGCTTAGCTTTTTCTTACATCAAAACCACAAGGTTGCATGATACTACTAATTTGATAGAATGACGGCGGCACCACATACGTGCCCTATGGTAGTGGTGCAGCTGCACTACATTTGTCAAGTAGTTTGTCTGCGCATATGTCATGTAGTTTGTCTACATATATGCACATGCATGTACTCCATCCGTTTCTCTAGCCTTTCTAATTTTGTCCTGATTCATTTCTAAATTAGTGAATCACAAACTAAAATATGTCTACAACAAGACAAAGCTAGAAAGGCTAGAAAGTTTTATATTTTATTTTAGAACCGATGGAGTATATAGCTTCGACATCACTTGTTATTAATGGCAACTCTGGCACTGCCCTAGAGGATAATGGTAAAGCCTAACTATCATGCTTAGGATGACTCCAACGGGGCGACCCAAACGGACGCGCGTTTGGTCCGCGTTTGGTCCGTTTGCGTCGCCAAAAAGACAGGCCCAGTCCGGCCCTGTCTGCCCTTGGTGCCAGTGCCCCCAACGGGGCGACGCATCAAGTCCGCCCTGTAGTATTTTTTGCAACTAAGCAGGCCCTATATGGGCCTTTTTCATTGATAGTTAGGGGAGATAGGCCACAAACGGCCTGTTTACATAATATTTTCAAAATAAAAATATTAGCCTAAATTTTTTGCCCTTCGCGGGCTTCTACTTCTTCTTCTTGTCCTCCTCATCATCATCCTCGAGGATGATGTACGGCGGCTCCTGCCACAGGTGCGCCGGCGGCCCTCCTCGCTGCGGGACGGCGGCCGGCGGCTCCTGCGCCTCCTGTGCGACCTCCCAGTCGTGGCCGTTGAAGACCCACCGCTGCGGGATCATCCCCTGCGGCAGCGGAGGCGGAGGCGGCAGTTCCACCTCCATGTCCTCGTACCACTGCTCCTGGGGCTCGAGGACAGCCGCCTGCTGCGCCTCCGCCGCCGCCTGCTGCTCTTCGGCGACTTGGGCGAGGACCAGCGCCGCTCCTCGTCCTCCGCCTTTGTCCTGAGGGAGTCCAGCCTGATGGCCTCCAACTGCTCCTCCTCCATGAGCTCCGGCTCCGTCTTCACGGGCGCAGGGGGCGGTGGCGGAGACCCGATCCGCATCTGGCGGCGCGGCACCGGCGGCGCGTCGCGGCGCAGTGTGTGCGGTGGCGGAGACCACCGCCCAGATGGCGGCATCGGCGCCCTCGTGTACAGCGCCTGCCGCCGCAGGTTGTGCTCGTCGCGGAACCACTCCGTCCAGTTGCGGGACGTGGCCGCGAACGCGGGGTCGTTCCGGAGTTCGCGGGGGAGGCGGCGGCGCTCGATCTCCTCTTCCCGTGCCCGGTCGCTCAACGGTATCGGGGGCACCGGGATGCGCTGCGGGTTCAGATGCCAATGCTCTGGGAGCTTGGCATCTGGCCACGGCAACGGGACTGCGTGGTCCCAGTACCACTGGCAGTCCTCCTTGCGCACGTAGACGCGGTCGCGCACCGCCGCGCCCGGCGGCGCGAGCTGGAACACGGCGGGGAAGGGCGCACGCTCAGGGGATGGCGTCGGGGTGGGCGTGCGCATGCGGCGACGGCGGCGGACTGATGACGATGAGGCCTCGTGGTCGTTCTTGGTCTTGCCCCACCACCGGCGCGGCATCGCGGCGAGCTGGGCGGCGGGAGGGCTAGGGTTTGGGAGGGGTTTGGTCGCCGGAGAGGGAGCGGTGGTGGAGTGAAGTGAGTGGGTGGGGGTGGGTGGGGGCTGCCCGTCCCTATCCCCTGCCATTAAAAAGGACTGGGCCAGGGCCAGGGGAGGCTGACCGGCGCGGGGTCGCTGCCAGGTGGGGATGGGGCGGACACGAGGCGTCACCTCGCGGACGTGTTTTTGATCCGCCGCGCGTCCGCCCCGACTTGGGCCAGGGATGCGTCGGGGCGGACGCGCGGCGGATCAAAATGCGACGCGCGGTCCGTTTGCGTCGCCCCGTTGGGCCGTCTTTTTGGCCCTCGAGGACAGGAACGGACCGACGCGGACTCGATGCGTCGCCCCGTTGGAGTCATCCTTACGATGCCCAGATACTCCAGCCGCGAAAATGTGAGAATCTACATTTACCTTATAAAGCGGCGGTCAGCACCACAAAATGTGATATGGGGCCGCCAAAGTATTTTGACGCACAACGAGGAAAAGGCCAAGCCAGTTACGAGATTGGATGGTGGGGACGGGTGGGCTCGGGAGGAGGCCGGCTGTGCAAGGGGAACCGTGCCACCGGAGCCGGAGAGGAATGGAGATAACCGCCCAACCTGGTAGGGATCGCGAGGTGGAGATCCGTGACCGCCGCCTGGAACCGCAGTGGTAATTTTCAAAACAAAAAAAGGACGCAGTGTAAACGAAGCCCAATAGTGACAGTGTCGTAATTTTTCAAACAAAAGACGTTCAGCTGGCCAACGACACCGACCTATGACCTATCGGTCTCTCCAGGACGACACATAACCGGGCGGTCTCTTCTATCGACTCTCGACACGCACGTCGTCTCGTTCAGACTTCACACACTCCAAAAGGCAAAAGCAGCCATAACTTTGGGAGGGTCTTTTTCTCTTTCTCCTGAGCCGTCAACTAGCCAACCAACCATGGATCGAGCAGCCTTGGACGGCAAGCATGATCAGGGACCAAGAAACTGCTATCTGTATATATACTGTATCTTCTTCTCGAACATATACTATGGACTTACAGTGAGTGAACTGTCCATGTCGATCATGCCGGTCTTTTCTTATGCGGGAATTGCATGCGTGGGAGTGTTCCAATGTACATGCAGCGCCAGACACATGCAGACGCGTAGGTTCATGGGAGTAAGTGAAAAGGGTTCGTTGCTACTTGCTCCGGTAGATTGGTTGCAAGTTGCCTTGCCCTCCCTTTCCTCCTCCCAAGCATGATCTAACGAGGAAAATGATTCTTCAACCGATCGTGCATGCATGGCTAGTGTACGTCCGCTGGTCGATCATCTTGCCGATTTTACTACTGTTATTATTAACTAGGACCAATTTAATCCGGTGACACGCTCTAGCTGAACTCAAAAGTGCAGCATCTTGATGCCATGGTTGGGGGAGTAATTGAGAGCTCTTTAAAAGATACTAGATATATTCTGAAAAAGAGAGGTTGAGAGTAAATGTCTCTTTTGTAGTATTGATGAAAGGCGCACTTGTTTATGCTAGATTACAAATAATCAAACTGTACGTAAGAAAATATAGTAGCCATGTTATTCTATGTTCCACGACGATTACTATACAAAATTCTATTTCGATACCAAGAATAGAGCATGCATAATTATCTACTTATTGTTAACATGTTAAGGCTTATTTAACAAAACAAATAGTAAGGAATCATGACGACATTTTAATTATTACTATTTAAAGTTCCAATAAATATGCATACCTAATTATACACGAGAAACAACTATTAAGATATTTGTTTGATTAAACACTATAGAGTTCGTTAACATATATACATATATGGCATGGATATAAAATAATTGAAGAATAAGGAACTTTTTTGCAAAATGCATTTAAATTTCAAATAACACAAACTTTTTTAAATATATACATGAAACATCTATAACTACGAATACTATAATTAACAGTGACATCTCAGTGTGGCTAACTATGGCAATTAAGTAACTGAAAATTATGTCCTAGATCCATAGTATGCAGGAAATAATTTTGAAAGTATAAAAGTTCAGTACGAATTGTAATTAGTTTGTCTTGGGTCCAAATTTTTCTTAGGTCGGCCATGGTTCCGGGAAGAGGAGGGCCCCTCTCAAAATCTCACATCTCATCTCTCCAACTCTCAAATAGTTGACACCATCGTAGATGTCAGCTAGCATCGTCTGCGTTTCGAGATGTCTAGGTGGTGGATGAAGAGCTCCTAAAAGAATAGTTAAACATCAAGTTAGAAACAACAAAGGAGGTTACAGCTTACCCTCGCTCTCGCGACTGCCTCCTCCTCCCCGTAACCCTAGCCGTCGCCGCGCCCACGCCGCCGCGCTAGCGCCGTCGTCCGGCCGCGCCGCGGCCCCCCTCTCCGCTCTCCTCCTCTCGCGACCGGGTCGCCCCCCGCGCGGGCGCCCGGCCGCGCCGCCGCCGCCTCCTGAGGGCGGCCTTCCCGTGCGTTCTCCGCGGCCGTCGCCGGCGTGCGTCGCCGGGCTTGGCCCGGGCGGCGTCGGCGGCGGCGGCGCCATGCTTCTTCCCCTCCGGTGGCTTCCTCGCGCGGGGCGGCGGGCCGCCGGGCGGTGCTCTCAGGCGGCGGTGGCTCGGGTTCACGATGGAGCTCGTCTCTACTGCCGGTTGTGAGCACGCAGGGGCAGCACCGCCGTTGGTGGTGCGGGTAGCTAGGGTTTCGGCCAGGGCCCTGCAGGCCCAGATCTGGGCCCTTTCGGGCCTGATCTGGTCTTTACGGGTCCAAGCCCGACCCGACTACCCGGTTTGACTGAGGTACGATGCCTGTGACGGAGTGGTGGCGACTACGCCGCGCCTTCTGCAGCGTGGCGGCGGGAGCTTCACGGACCCGTCTGGGTCCGGCCCGGCCTTTGATGCCGAACTCGAGGGTAGCCGTAGCGACGGCCTACGTGCAGCAGCGTGGTGGCGGAGACTTCACGGACCCTTTCAGGGACCGGCCGGGCCTGCCCGGCCTGGTGTGTCTCTGCTACCGCGTCCGGTCAGCACCCGCCGATGGCGGTGGAGGTAGTCGTCCAGATGGCTGTGTTGTGGCTGCCCTCCGGCTCCAATGGCCTGGTGTGTTCTTGCGTGCAGCGTCCGGTCGGTTACCGTCTATGGCGGTGGAGGTTGGTCCCTCCCGCGTGGATGTGGTACTGCCGCTCTGTCTATGGCGGGTTCTTCTCAGTTTGACCGGCCATGCAGTGCTTGTCATGGTGATACGACGATGGTGATCTCAATTCCGTGGTGGCACTTGTTGGTGGGTGGCAAGATGGTGGAGCACGTCGGATTGTCCAGGGATGTGGTTTTTTCATGGTCGGGAGAAATCCTTGTCATCTTGACACCGACGCGGTGATGCTTGTGTGTGTCGTTGTTCCTTCCTGAAGGGCGTCGGGTGTACCTCTTCCCCACTATCTGTAGTGTATCGGGGGAAACCCTAGGACCAGTCCGGACAGCAGCAGCGTCGTCGTTGTTTTCCTTCTTGGAGGTGTTGTTTGGTACACGGCGATTCCGAGTGCTAGGATAGTGGTGGGACTTTGCCGGAGAGAGCGCAGCGGTTGCGAGTCGCTTTTGTTTTCGTTGATCCGCCAATGTCGGCTTTGTCTTCTTTTCTTGTTCTCTTTCTTTTCTCTTTGGCATGAGTGTGCTGTTTTGCCCCAGCGGTGGTCTCACATCTTGTATCGGGTGGTTGCTATATTAATATAGCGGGGCGAAAGCCTATTTCTTCAAAAAAACAACAATAAGAAATAAACATCCTCTATATGGGCACCACATCCGCCGAGAGGTGCACACCCTCAAAAACTACATCGTTGTGATGCCACCATAAGCACCAACTTGTTAGCAGTATTGCCGTCCATGAGTCTTTGTCCGCGTGCTTCCCGGGCAGCCACACCAGACTGTCATCATGTATCGGCATCCAATGTTCTAAACCCTAGCACCGAAGGAACATGGCACAAACCTCACAGGAAAGAACACAACCGAGCAGCAGGTGATCGATGTTCTCATCATGTTCACATAATGGGCATGCAACATGACGGGGGAGGCCGTGACGGCTTAGACGATCTCTAATTTGCTTTCTGGTTTCAGTAGTTCTCGTACCTTTTCCAGTATAAGCTTAGCTTGTATGTGGCTTGAAGTGGAGAGACAAAATTTGGTGATGTTATGGATAATATAGCACTGAATTTTGTATATTAAGCTGGAGGTGATGCCACTTTTAAGCGAAAATTAAAGACCTGCTTGTCATAGTGGTACTTGTACACCCTTGTGTTAACCGACTTGTATACGCAACGGAAAAATAATACTCAATGGGACAGGGGATGTCAATATTAGAGTTCATAGCATTATTCAAAAGTATTTTGCAAAAAAATTAACTCATATCCAAACCGTTATGATTATTTTGAAGAGTCGACGGAAAAAGTCAACCCTATAAAATAACGACCAAAAACTATTTTTCAAAATTATAAAACCAGCTTGTACACGAATAATCCGTACTCTACTAGGAAAACAAGCTAAAACGGGTATATAAGGTTTACATCGCCGTATAATGCCATATGTAAACCGTACATAAAGTGAATCAAGATTTCTTGTTAGCTTGCAATTTAAGACGTCTGAAAAACGGTTTACATATTAATACACTGCTCTCAAATAAAGTGTGTAACCAAGATTTCATCCTGCCAAACAACGCAATCTAGACTTTATTAAGCAATACATTATGGACACGTACAAGATACAGAAAACGCACGCTCGAGCTTTCAGTTACAACTTACAAGAAGCTCCCGGTCAATTTAGAAAATTCTTCACAACACCGAGGTAATTAATAAAGTGCATACAATTACAAACACCGAGCTAGCTAAGCTGGCTAGCTGACAAACACGGCCAAACGCCTGAAAAATCAATTTAAAAAAGCACAGGCACTATATAAAAAGAATTCTGGACGAACTCGCGCTGGACACGCGTGAGCAAAAGCTTGTGGATAACAATGTGAGGCGGAAGCGAAGCATTGAAGGAACCAATGTTCTTCACCAACGATCGATCTTGCTAGCTTTTCATGGCTAGCATTTCGGGAGATCCGCCGGCGGCGGGGAAGCTTTTGGTCCGGCCGGCTGCCGTCCAGCACCAGCCACGCCATCTTCAGTCCCCAGCTCATGTGCACCTCCAAGTGGCAATGCATGAACCATACACCTGCCAAAATGCGTGATCGGTCAAATGAGAGTTCGCCATCCATGCATATGTATATGTGTGTGTATGGAATCATGGCAGGGGAACCAAAACGGACCTGGGTTGTCGGCGCGGAAGCGGATGGCGACCCAGCCGCCGGCGGGGACGCCTACGGTATTGCGCTCGACGGGGTCGAGGAGGTTGTACTTGGCCGGGTCCGTCGCCGGGTCGTAGTTCCCGAACCCTTGGCCGACGACGAAGAAGTTGAAGCCGTGCAGGTGCAGCGGGTGGCTCTCGGCGCCGAGGATGCTGGTGTCCTGCATCACCAGCTCCACGGCGACGCCGAACGGCAGCACCAGCGCCTTGGTCCCGTTCATGACGTTCGTGTTGTTTGGCGGCGTGCCCGTGTAGTTGAACGGGTGCGCCGGGGCGTAGGGGAAGTTGGAGGCGTACACGCCGCCGGACATCCCCGTGTAGTGCGACTGCAGCATCGCCGTGGCCGGGAGCACGAAGGAGACGTTGTTGATGGACGCCGCGAACCGGGCCGTCCCGTTGGGGCCCTGGCACGTGCTCCCGTTCACGGGAACTCCGGCGGCGCACGGGTGGGTGCCGAGGCCGACCGTGAAGAAGAACTCCCGGTCCACCGTCTGCGGCACCGATGCCGGGTACGCGGCGCTCGCCAGGCTACGCAGCTTCGCCGTGAAGTTGGACACGGCGTTCGTGTCGTTGATCTGCGGCAGCGTGGGCGTAAAGATGGGCAGGTTCTTGCCGGTGGTGGGGTACGCGGGGTCGTGCTCGTACTCGAGGACGCCGGCGACAGTGGAGTTGTCGAAGGTGCCCGGGCGCGCGGTCGTGTAGGGCCGGGAGAGCATGTAGTACTTTGAACCGGGTAACGACGTCGATTTAGCCGTGAGGAGCACGTTGCTGGTCTGGCCCGGCGCGATGACGAGGCCCTCGACGGCGAAGGGCTTGACGTAGAGCGCGTCGACGTCGACGACGGTGAGCGTGTGGTTGGCCACCGCGAAGAAGAGCTCGTCGTTGAGCGCGGCGTTGATGAGACGGAGCATGTACGTCTTCCCAGGCTTCACCTTGAGCTTAAACGTGTCTACCTTCTTCCCGGAGCAGCCGCCGTAGAGCGGGCCGGGGAGGCCGTTGATGGTGAAGGCGTCGGAGACGTTGGGCCCGCCGCCAGTGACGAGCGCCTGGGCGATGACCGCCTCGGTGTCGTTCCGCCACCACTCGCCGAAGATGACGGGCAGCTCGAGGTCCGGCGCCGGGAACGGGTAGGGTACGCCGGCGGGCGGGAGGATGACGATGGGGCCGTGCACGGTGGCGCGGAGCCAGGAGACGTGCGCGTGCCACCACAGCGTGCCGCGCTGCCCGGCGATGGTGAACCGGTACACGTAGCTCTGGCCGGCTGGATGGGGCACTGCGTAACGTAGGCCGGCCCGTCGTACCAGGCGGTGAGCAGCTGCCGCACGCCGTGCCAGTGGATGCTCATGTTGTAGGGGGAGTTGTTGACCACGTTGACCTCCACGTGGTCGCCCTCCGGCGCGACAAGGGTGGGCCCCGGGTACTGCCCGTTCACCGTCACGATGCTCTTGGTGCTGCACAGCTTCGTCATGCTCGTCATTTGCACCTGCATCGCCATTGATTATCGCGGCGATCTTGTTAAACTCAGCTATTTCTGGGCCACAATGCAAAGCATCGTAGTACCAACCTCCCGTTCTACATTAGTTGTCGCTCAAACGGATATATCTACTATTGAAATAAATCTAGATGCATCCATTTCAATGACAAATGAAAGAGTCTCATTACAAACTGATATGCTGCAGAGAGAAAATACGGGCCATCGGTTTCCGCAATCCGACAGACATAATTCACCGCCCCCAGTCCGTCGGTCAACGACGAATCCTGGCCGTCGGATTACAGAAACCAATGGCCCGAATTTACTCAATCTTTGCGCCATATCAGCTAGGCGAAATCCCTTTTCGCGACACTAATATGGAAGGGAGTAGTAGCTAGCTATGCATGAACACTTACATCAAAGTGGTACTTCCTCGTGACGGCGGCCTCGGCTGCTCCCAGCATCGTCGCCATCGCACACAACACCCACGCCGCGACTAGGGGAGAGCAACGGAGAAGAGACGAGGACACGGCCATTGCTCCGTGATTTTCTTGCCGATCTCTCTGTGCTTGTGATTGCAATGGAGGCGCTCGAGTTCTCTTTATATACCGGTGAAGATCTATAGACGAGTGGGGCCAACGCAACCTTTGTTTCTCTTCTGTTTGGTTACTTTGGATTGGTTTGGTGTCCCGTCCGGGTAGCTAGGCTTTGTTTGTGTTGGATACCCTACTTGGTTGATGCATGATGAGCATGCATGCACGCCGGTCGCCTCGACGTCGCGTCTCGCTGCCGCTGCCGCTGCAATGGCTGGCCCACACATGCACCTACATGGATGTAACTCTTTTTTTTTTGGCAGTTAGATGGACTTGTAGCTTTGGAGTGTGGCGTCAACCTGATGGGGCTCTACTGTTCCATATATATATTGCCCTGTAGTTTAAGTCTACTCTTCTTTTCCTTCCTTAATTTTCACGCACGATTGTTTCTAGGTACAGCGCGCGTGTATGTTATCCCTTCCCGAAAGACGATCGAAGTGAGCACTGTCCTAACTGGTTGGACAAGTTAAATGCAGACAGAAGACTGCAAGTGATAAAACCGAGCACTGTTGATATATCCACGAATTAGTAAACGAGAGGTAGTCAATGAATACTTTGTTGTTGCTCTAGAAACAATCTCTCACCAAATCCCCACACCATTAGCATGATAAGAGACGCCATCGCTTTCTATCTATGCCTATTTGAGAGGGTCAAAGGCTCCCACCATTCTGACCGTGTCGATGTTTGGCCAAGCGTCCAGAAGAAACTCCGGGATCCCCCTAGCCATGTCTTGAGTGCGCTCCAAATCCTCATTGAACAGCGGCACTTGAATAAGAGGTGGGAGCCCCCTAGCCATGTCTTGGTCCCTCTCTTTCAAAATTGACAAAGCCCATTATTTGTCCACCCCCTAATAGCCAAATGATCTCATGTCCAAACTCTATTCTTTATCACCACCCAAGCGAAGAACTTTAATTTGGAGGAGCACAATTATTCCAAACCGTTGGCTTCATGGTGGTGGCGATGGAACCTTCAAACTGAAACTTGTAGGCCGATCAAGATGAGTACTCACGAGATGTCGTGAGGTTCCGAGAAATCATGTCCGGAGTGTCGGCATGGAATTGTAGTTGTATGTCTTGACGCTTGGACCAAAGGGAGCATAGTCGTTCAATTAATGAATACTGATACCTTGCGAAATGTCAATTTTGGAGACCCAATTATCTTCCGCCGTGGCCTTGGCGACATTGATTTTTTTATTTGGAATGGTGATATTCCGGGGGCTATGGTCCGACATTGACGAAGACAAGGCATTGAGGACATGTGTGTCAAAATGCATACCCCAATCGGTGTTGTAGAAGAAGCCATCAAACTTTCTCATGGTGGGATCATGTCTCTCGTTGCTCCACGTAAATTTTTAGTTTTGTACGTGATTTTTTTTTTTTTGCCGAAGTAGGTGAATCCCTTTTAGTTCACAAGATTGCGACGTTCCTCGCAACCACCTAATTCTTCTCCTATTTGCATTGGCTTTGCTTTTGTCTCTCACTCGATATATTTTATTGAAATCTCCCGTGACAAGCCATTTATCCCCTGCTGGCGGCTTGTGTAGCTTGGCAAAAAATCCTCTTTCCTGGCATTTATTGATTGACCATACATAACAGTGAGCTTGAATCAAATTCCTGATGTTGGCATCTGTTGCCTGTGCATGGTACTCATCCCACAAAATGAGTATTCCCCCTCTCGTTCCCATCGCCGGCCGTTGCATAAAATTTTGCCGATAGTCTCGAATGAAGGAAGCCGTGAAGGGTCGGTATCATCAAGCTTAGATTCTTGCTCACTGACCAATGACAGAGAGGTTTGAACAGATTCATCTTTCTTTAGCAAGGCCCCCACCTAAAGCCGGCCGTCCGTATAGAAACATGCATGTTAAATCAACAGTGGTTGAATGAATCCTCCCTTTTGATGTTCTAAGACAAACTTTGGAGAGGAGGGGACGGGAGGCAAACTAAAAGCTCAGACGATCTAGCTCCGGTGACCGCGAGCACACTGCATCCGCCCTCTCTCGAAAATGAAGTCTCAGGCAACAGCTGGGAGTAGCTAGCTGAGCTCAGCTCTAACCCCAACTTACATGCCAAGCGACTGCACGCGAGCAAATCAAAAGGAACTTGGTGAGATATGGACGTGACCAAGCAAGCATGCTACTAGGAGGAAGAAGGTGGCAATATGTGTTCGTCTGTTGCTGCGTTGCTGGTCCCTTGTGTGTGTTACAGACAAACATTCTCAGCTCTGAAGTGAGATCGAGGGGATCGAGCTAGGGATCGTGTGCGTGATGGTTAGCAGGTACTCACACTCGCTCCTGTGGCTGAGCAGTTTGGTCGTGGATCGATCGTATCCTTTCCTCTTCTTCCAAGCCTCCAACCTACGGGCGCAGATAAGAGGGAGATGGCTGAACCAACACCGGTTTGCTTGTCGAGCTGCTTGCTTCCTTCCTCGTCTTCCCTTGCCTTTTCAGCGTGCATGGAATGGATGTGAAGTATATAGTAGATGCAATCTAATAAGGTTCAGAAAGCGTCCATCATCACTCTTTACTAACCATCGCGTCTCATACTCTACCTCGGTCTTCTTCTGTTTCATGCATGTCTCCTTCTGTCTATTTCTTGTTTGGTAGCAGTGCACATTCGAGGACTTTTTATCTAATGCTGCTGTTAAATTTTTCACAAGGTCTCCCTGATCAAAAAGCCTATGATCACTTTGCGTTTATTTCCACATAGGTTCTATTCCGAGACCCAGTACACGGCTAGATCCCAAATACATCACTTCAGGAAGAGAATAATAAATGTATCTATCCAACTCGTTTTATTTAGATCAAAGGTAGCACGTCACACATGGTTCCAAGTTCCAACTTTCTTCTGCGCCGTCTCATCATTGGACGAAAACATCTGATAAAATCATGAGAAAATACAGGATCCGTCAAAAACGTTTGGTGGACGCCAATACAAGCTTCAGAGCATGAACCTCGACCAGCGGCTCATTGTACTGAAACAACAGGGGTCACACGCCAGCCGCGGAAAGCCTACTGCATTCCATAACAGCTACTAAAACTGGCATGAACCTCGACGAGGGCACTGACGATTTATACAGTTTTCCTTATGCTGCTGCAACAACAAAACGAGATTATCTATCGGATGAGCCCGTGCCATGTACAGCTGTAGTAAGTAGATCTTCCGGGCGAAATCACGTTGGCACCACGACGTCGGGGAGTGCGGGCGATCCATCGTCGTTGGCCACTTCGGTGTCCTTCGCGGGCTCTTCTGGGCTCTTGCCCTCCTCGTCCTGGAACCCCTGCTTGAAGAGGTCGTAGTTCGTTAGCTCCGCTGCCTTGAAGGGCGGTCTCCTAGTACCCTGGTCAGGTCGTCCTGGTGGAGGACCTCCTTCTCGAGCAGCAACTCCGCGATTAGAGCTACTTGTTCCTTCTTCTCCGTCAACAGCTCGACGGTTCTCTTGTAGGCCTTCGCGACCCATTCCCTAACCTCGGTATCGATGATGGATGACGTCTCGTTGCTGTAAGGCTTGTTCATTTCGAAGCCATCGTCCCTCTGCGGGAAGGATAGAAGACCAACCTTGTCGCTGAAGCCATATACAGCAACTTGCGCATATGTCATTTTTGTTACTTTCTCCAGATCATTCTGAGCACCGGTCGAGATTCTTCCAATCAAAACCTGAAAGAAGACACAAGTGCGGCATTTCCGTTAGAGCGCTTTCATCAGTAATATTCTGAACAATTTCACAGCCATCCATGGAATGCATGGATAAAAACACGACACAGCGTGATGCATTGGATTGACACAGGAGATACTGGTTTTTGCCTGGACATGTTTTTTTGCAGTAACTAAGTAATAACCTTAGGTTACACATCCAAGATTGAAAATAAGCACCGACAGGGCAACTAACTTGACTAAAATGCGACTTTGCCTATCCAAGTAGAACAAATGTCAATATACTATGTCAAGGAACGCATGATAACAAATGGTAATGTCAATAATACATACAAATATCAATTTCATTTTTGGACTGGAGTCATTTTGGTTGCATTTGCTGTAAAGAATTACCAAGGCTAAGAACGTCCGCCATATTGTGGCAACATTCTTCATATTCACCAATCCAGCGTAATGGAAGTGGTGAATTATTAACCTAAACAGTACTGTCTTGTGATCGTGTCAGATGCAGCAACTCAGACTGTTTTTTCTTATTTGGAAAGGCAAAATGACACTATCCATTCTAGTAACACACATATTCACTCATTTAGGGGAGCTATATTGTACAAAATTCGGAGATGTCCACGGGTCTTACGTATTTAACAAAAAGCTACAGCACTAAAAATAGTAAGTACAAATTTCGGATCTTAGATATTAATATAAAGCTCCATAACTAAAAATAGTAAGTAAGAAAGGGCATACCTCCTCCGCAGCCCGGCCACCTAATGTCATGCATGTCATATCGAAAAGTTGCTCCTTTGTCATTAAAAGATTTTCACTAGGAACATACTGTGCGAAGCCTAAAGCAGCTGTTCCACGAGGAACAATTGTAACTTTCAGAAGAGGCTCTGCATGTTCTAAAAACCATCCAGCAACAGCATGCCCAGCTTCATGGTAAGCAACAGTACGGCGCTCCAGTTTGCTAATTACCTACAATTCAGTGGCATGCAGAGGGCATAATCAACATCTAAGGAAAAGTAACTAATATATGTACAGAACAAATTGCATCGTGTAATAATATACAAGAAGAGTATCAAGTTAATTACTTTTACAACAACAACAACAACAAAGCCTTTTTTCCCAAACAAGTTGGGGTAGGCTAGAGTTGAAACCCATAAGATCTCGAAACCAGGTCATGGTTCTGGCACATGGATAGCTAACTTCCACGCGGCCCTATCCATGGCTAGTTCTTTGGTGATATTCCAATCCTTCAGATCTCTCTTAACAGACTCCTCCCATGTCAAGTTTGGCCTACCACGACCCCTCTTAACATTCTCATCCCGCTTTATCCGTCCGGTATGCAATGGCGCTTCCGGAGGCCTACGTTCTATATGACCAAACCATCTTAGACGGTGTTGGACAACCTTCTCTTCAATTGGTGCTACCCCAACTCTCTCACGTATATCATCATTCCTAACCCGGTCCTTTCTTGTGTGGCCACATATCCATCTCAACATGCGCATCTCCGCTACACCTAACTGTTGGATATGTCGCCTCTTGGTCGGCCAACATTCTGCGCCATACAACATCGCAGGTCGAATCGCCGTCCTGTAGAACTTGCCTTTTAGCTTTTGTGGCACTTTCCTATCACAGAGGACGCCAGAAGCTTGGCGCCACTTCATCCAACCAGCTTTGATTCGATGACTCACATCTTCATCGATATCACCATCCTTCTGGAGCATAGACCCCAAATATCGGAAGGTGTCTTTCTCAGGTACCACCTGTCCATCAAGCCTAACCTCTTCCTCCTCGTGCCTAGTAGTACTGAAACTGCACCTCATGTACTCAGTTTTGGTTCTACTAAGCCTAAAACCTTTCGATTCTAGAGTCCGCCTCCACAGCTCTAACTTTCTATTAACCCCCGCTCGACTATCGTCAATTAGCACCACATCATCCGCAAAGAGCATACACCATGGGATATCTCCTTGTATATCCCCTGTGACCTCATCCATCACCAAAGTAAAGAGATAAGGGCTCAAAGCTGACCCCTGGTGCAGTCCTATTTTAATTGGAAAGTCATCGGTGTCGCCATCACTTGTTCGAACACTTGTCACAACATTATCATACATATCCTTAATGAGGGTAATGTACTTTGTTGGGACTTTGTGTTTCTCCAGGGCCCACCACATGACATTCCGTGGTATCTTATCATACGCCTTCTCCAAGTCAATGAACACCATATGAAGATCCTTCTTCTTCTCCCTGTATCTCTCCATAAGTTGTCGTACCAAGAAGATGGCTTCCATGGTAGACCTCCCAGGCATGAAACCAAATTGATTTTTGGTCACGCTTGTCAATCTTCTTAAACGGTGCTCAATGACTCTCTCCCATAGCTTCATTGTATGGCTCATCAACTTGATTCCACGGTAATTAGTGCAACTTTGAACATCCCCCTTGTTCTTGAAGATTGGCACTAATGTACTCCGCCTCCATTCTTCAGGCATCTTGTTTGACCGAAAAATGAGGTTGAAAAGTTCAGTTAGCCATACTATCGCTATGTCTCCAAGGCCTCTCCACACCTCGATGGGGATACCATCAGGGCCCATTGCCTTGCCTCCTTTCATCCTCTTCAAAGTCTCCCTAACCTCAGCCTCCTGGATACGCCGCACAAAGCGTCGGCTGGTATCATCGGAGGAATCGTCTAGCTCAATGGTAGAGCTCTCATTCTCTCCATTGAACAGGTCGTCGAAGTACTCTCGCCATCTACGCTTGATCTCTTCGTCCTTCACGAGGAGTTGATCCGCTCCGTCCTTTATGCATTTGACTTGGTTGACATCCCTCGTCTTCCTTTCTCTCGTCTTCGCCATCTTATAGATGTCTCTTTCGCCTTCCTTCGTGTTTAGACGCTGGTAGAGGTCCTCATACGCCCGCCCCCTTGCCTCGCTCACCGCTCGCTTTGCGGCCTTCTTTGCCCCCTTGTATATCTCCATGTTGGTTGCGCTCCTATCTAGGTATAGGCGTCTGAAACAGTCCTTCTTCTCCTTAATAGCCTTCTGGACCTCAACGTTCCACCACCAGGTATCCTTAGCATCCCTTCTACTTCCCCTGGTCACCCCAAACTCCTCTGATGCAATCTTCCGAATGCAAGTCGCCATCCTCATCCACATACTGTTTGCATCGCCTCCTTCCTCCCAAGGGCCCTCCTTAAAAACCCTCTCCTTAAAAGCTTGAGCTGCCTCTCCCTTTAACTTCCACCACTTTGTTCTAGCAACTTTTGGGCGCTTATCTCGCTGGACACGAATCCAAAAACGGAAGTCAGCCACCACCAGCTTATGTTGATGGACAACACTCTCTCCAGGTATCGCCTTACAATCAAGGCAAGCGCGTCTATCTTCTCTTATATTGGAAATAAAGTTAATTACTTTTGATACTGGAAATAAAGTTTACATATGGAACTTATATTGGACAAAGCTTGAAAGTGAACATAATAGCTAAGGCACTCCCATGTAAAATCTACAGCAGACATTCCACTGATTAATACATTAGTGATCTACCTTTGTTACAAAATGGAGTATAAGGTTTGCCAAGTGCATGTAGAACAATCCCATGCTTGTTTCTCTCTACTGACCTTGTTTATTTAATTCTCCCTCTAAAACAGTTATGACTACCTACACAAACAATAAATTCTCGTATTTCCAGAGCCCTTATTTGAGGTCCTGTGGAAATCAAGCTACATTTTGGTTCCATGTTTTCGTTCTCAGTTCACCAAGAGATTAATCGCCATTATGCCCAGTCAACATAAATTATAAAAAAAGAGCATCCTATCTGGTCACATGAAACCGTTATACAAACTGACAGAGTAAGCGTGAATTCTCCCTCACAAGAAAATGTGTAAATCAGGCATTTTTTTACTTTCTCAGGTTGCATGTCAGTTTGCAAGAGTAGTACTATTGCAAGTAATAAACTGGCTAATAAATTGGCATAAGTATATCTCTACCCTGTGATTGCTTTTATTTGTGGCAACAGCTTCTGTTGCCCTGTGGTCAGAAAGATTAAATTGGCATATGGTCACATTACCTTGTTTTTCTTCTCTAACCCACCAATAACCCTGTCAATTGCAGACTCGAAATGCTGCATTGTAATCTGAGTTTCATCGGTTCTTGCAGCAATCAAAGCGGCTTCGTTACAGATGTTAGCAATGTCAGCTCCAGCAAACCCAGGTGTCAAAGCAGCTAGCCTCTGCGAATAAAATGTTGGTTCCTTGTCCAATTTAAGCTTTGTAAGATATATGCGGAATATCTGATCACGGCCCTTTATATCTGGTTTGTCAATTGTTATCTGACGATCAAATCTTCCAGGCCTTAGCAGTGCCTTGTCAAGGATATCAGGTCTATTTGTACCAGCAAGAACAACAACACCAGCGGTGGTACCAAATCCATCCATCTCTACAAGCAGCTGGTTCAAAGTACTTTCACGCTCGTCATTTGAACCCCCAAACCCTCCACGGCCTCTCGCGCGGCCAATTGCATCGATTTCATCAATAAATACAATACTGGGTGCACACTGTCGAGCTTCTTGGAATAAGTTTCTTACCCTGGATGGTCCAACCCCTACAAACATTTCCATGAAGTCGGAACCAGATATGGACATGAAGGGCACACCAGACTCTCCCGCTGTAGCTTTAGCAAGTAGTGTCTTTCCAGTTCCAGGAGGACCTACAAGCAGAGCACCTTTGGGTATCTTGGCTCCAAGCTCTTCGTACTTCTTGGGATTTTTAAGAAAATGCACAAACTCCATTATTTCTTGTTTAGCTTCATCACAGCCAGCTACATCCTTAAAATACACCTGGACCGACAGAAAAGCAGTTGTCAGGAAGATACAGCCAATAGCATCTAAACCAAGCTGATGCTCCTGCAAATCTGAACAATGGAAACTATTGGAGCTCTAGAGTTACTTTCAGTGGACGTAAATATTTTCATTGCCTGTTTTGGAACTTAGTACTGGAAAGAACGGCAAAGAAATGACACTAAACAAGAAGGAACTAACCTTATTTTTTGTATTTTTGTCCATCTTTGTCACAGTTGCTTTTCCAATGTTGAAAATACCACGGCTACCCTTCCCACCAGGACCACCTCCAATATTAAATCCACTCTGCATCCTTTTCCCCATAAAATATAGCAGTCCAACAAGGAATAGTGTTGGGGCAAATCTCATCGCTTCTTGGAACCAGTTAACTTCAGCAACATAAGTTACTGGAACATAATCATGTGAATCTATACCCAGAGTTTCCTGGGCTTCCTCTAATTTCTCTTCAAACGAATCAACACTTCCAATATTGAAGAAATACTTGTATTTGCTAGGAGCCTGTCTGCCAGGAGCATCACTGGTCGTAATATCAGTATTTTGGCTTTGGCCGTTCGTCTGTGGTGTACTCCTGACGTAGACCTTTGCCACTGTTTTATTTGTAACAACAATGCGGTCAACTAAGCCAGGTTCTAGTAACTTGTTCTTGAATTCTTGGAAGCTAATCTGCATAAGTTACAAGTGCAAGATCTTTTCATAACCATTAAACTGAAGAATATGCAATAGCCATACATTCAAGGCAAACAAATGCTTGAACAAGACAACATTGCCAAGTTACAATTAATAAAAAACATAATACTAGTTCTGAAGGTTTCGTTCACATTCAAAGTAAGAACAAAAAACGACAGTACAAGGCACAGGGTAACAATTCACCACAACAGGTATTACGTAAAAATGTAAGCAAGCATGAATTAAATAGTGCAATAGCTTCTCACTGGGCTATACAAATCAAACATCGGCTACTCTGAAAATAGCATATCAATTCACACATTCAAAGCCATAGATATTTCAGTTTTAACAGTCAGATGTCCGCTATCTGGTGTAGGCGTAACATTAATTAAAGCGTCTAAAAAGAAAACACATGTATTTTCACCGCCATTTGTCAAACCCGCGAGAAGACCTCATGGCGAGGAATAGGGTCCAAATGTCTGTTCACAATTACTGGATACTGCTTAACTAATCTTCAACTTTTGATCGGAAGTGACAGGGTAAGTACATCATGTAGAGTCCTTATGGTAGGAATATAGTTTTTAAATTTTATGGAACAATCAAGGCAGATTAGGGATTCAACAAAGCAAGCAAATGTATTTGACAACAGAAGAACAAAAAGAATTCTTTGCGCCGGAGTAAACATATTATTAGTGAACAAATATAAAGACTCCCATTGATGGTCCATTTGCCAGAAAGGGAATGAAATTAATCACCTCCTTCTGATCAGATGAGCTAGAATTCAAGGATGAGAGCATCAGGCCTAAAATCAACAGAGGTCCCAGGACATTCTGCAGTTGCTTCATAGTGCCATCCTGGAAACTCCATCCATCATCTGAACTGGATTCCTCTGCACATCAAAGAATTGCAATTTCATCACAGGCAGCCCTTGAATCGACGAGTTGAACTACCATCCCACATGGTTGTGACCAATCCACTATTAATTCCATTGTTACAGTTGTCGTTCTTGTTGGCCAAACAAATTCACCAAGCCCACCTCATACTTGTATACACAAGTGACTAATCTAGTGAACCCACACCTAAATGAAACAAGAGAAAAGCGCACCAAAGAGGCGGCGACTTACGCTTTGAATCCTTGTTACCCCCTTCGCCCTTCGGGGCCTCCTTCTTCCCCTTGGGGAAATAGTTCTCGTAATCTGAAATCACAAATCAAAAAAGCGCGCATCTTTCAGCGCCGGGAGCCACTATATAGGACAGACGAATAAAAAAGGGCATGATGACAACAACAACACGTACTCTTCTTGGAGCCGCCGGAGAAGAGCCTGCGGAACTGCGGGTTGGCGAGGAGGTACCTCCAGTCCGAGGTCCTGGCCGCGGCGGGGCTCCCCAGCGACGCCGTCAGGTACCCGCGGACGAATCCGAGCGTCCCGGCGGCATCCCGGCGTGGGCCGGCGGCGCGGGCGGCGCCCGGAACCCCCCGAGGGAGAAACCCTAACAGACATCATCACGGAGAAACAAAAAAGTCAGACCTTTGGCCCTGGCCCACAGACGGCGTTGGGGGTAGGGGGAGAGACGGCGGGGGACCTGGCGATGGCGGGATGAGCGCGCGGAGCGGCCGACGGCGCGGGCGAGGGTGGAGAGGCTCATGGCTAGGTCCGCGGCGCCGTGCGCATGGGGCAGGGGGGAGCGGCCGGGATCCGGGCGGGCGCCGGGCGAGACGACGAGCACGAGATGCGTTCCGCGGGGGTGGATGTGTCCTCCTTCTCTTCTTCACGTTCGGTCTGCGTGAGCGTCCTGTGGAGTTGGAGGAGGAGGAGGCGCCGCGGCGGCGATGGTGGGAGTGGAAGCCCTCTGTTTTTTACCGAGAGGAGGAACGAAACGAGATGCGGCTGCGGTTTCGACGCGCTCACCTCACGGGATCGCCGGTGGTTAGCGAGGGCTGTTTCGACTTTCGGGATGCAGCTGGATAAGATCGAGTTTACGGGCCGGGCCCCGGGCTGTTTCGGAGGCTGCTTACGTGGAGTCTCGTCTCCGGATCGGGTTTGATTTCTCTGTGCCCGGTAAATAAATGGTTTTTGTGAAACACGGTAGGCAGACGCACGTATACACGTACTCCCCCATTAGCGCACATACACAGTTACACACCTCCTACTTATATGAGCATCTCCGAAATACTGAACCCGCGGATCGGTCTTGAAATTGAGTAATGTGGACCAAGGCATAGCCCTGTGGGTGGGACGAGCTAATTCACCTTGGCGCGCCCAGGTTCGAATCTCCACTCTCGCACCTACTGTCGTACGCACATCTCTTCTTAATTAAAATACCGAGAGGACTCTTCCCCCTCCGGCCTCTTTTTTTTAAAAAAAAATTAAGTAATTCACCACATGCCACTTGCTATGGACAGGAATGTCGCTCCCATTTCTGATGGGATGCGATACAACCATCCTGCTAATCATTCAATCACGGTTTGATGAGATTAGGTTACCTATCTTGAGCGAACTACTCCACTTATTTGCTACGTACTGTACTACTTAGGTTCTGTCTACGGCTGCCTTCAGAAAAGTACAAGATTGTGTCATGGATGAAGAAAGGGCTTGAAGATCTCATAGATTTGCTAGTCTCTTTTAGTTTTGTTTTTGTAATCGATGTAATCGTGTACTCTTTGCTGGTTTAATATATGTGGAAAAATTCAAAAAAAGATATGCCGAAGGGATCGTGAGACAGAAGCGGAACAAAAAATATCAGCTGGCTCGCTGTGATCGCGACTTAGCACTTGGTGCATCGTTCTTAACTTTTTACGTTTTATATGCTACGAGAGGCGACGCAAGCTGAAGCGTGTAAGGTCAAGGTCCAACTGTTTGATTCCGAGAGAACTATGCATAGGGTTTCAAAAATAAATAAAAATGCATGGGAATTTCGTCATCCGTGAATCGAACGAGATGCCAGAACTAGCAGGGCACTGCATTAACTAATTAATTAATCAGTGTGTGATGCTGTGGCGACGACGCATCTTGTTTCCCAAGAAAGGATTGATGGCTATTTCCGACTTGGGGCACAAGCTAAACACAAAAGTCAGACGAGGCTTGGTCGTTAGTTGACGGTGTGCGTCAGGAAGGGGAAGATAGGGAAGCAGTGACGTCGGGAACTGCGGCCGTGCGTGCGTGTAGGCAACAGCACCATCCATCCATCCATCTACAGATCTACTGCTATTGGCTTTCCTTTGCCTCCTTGGGACGAACAGAGCAGAGTCGACGTGCCTGCCTTGTTTAGCTGCCCAGGTTGGTCGATCAGGGACCATCAGATCTTGCCGTTTTCGAGCACCTGTGATGGACCAGCAAATCTTATTCTTTCTCTTTCTCTTGTTGTTTTCGGTATTCACTAGCTAGATTCGGCTAAATCTCGGTCACGCGATGAATGGTTTACCCTCTTAGTTCTTGATTTCTTTTCTTTTTACGAAAGAGACCACCGATTTATTAGTCATCCATAGTAGTAGAAAAGACCAAAAAGTAATAAAAATTAAAAATAGGTCAATCAACCATGTAGCGACGGCTAAAACATTGGGTCGAGTCAAAGGCGCGCCGCTGTTCTCGCCCCTCCATCACCGGAGTTAGACAAAGCTTGTCGTAGGAGAGTTTGTGGCAGTAGACAAATGTGAAGTCGTTTAAATTCAAAAAAAAACGTGAAGTCGTCAAGTTAAGGCCCCAAAAGGTCAGTGCACCAGAGCAGCAAGCATCATCAAAGATGAGAACCGTAAACCGAAATAATCTGACTTGCAAACACACCAGCGAACACGAAAACCGACAAGATCACAGGAGATCCGTCGGATACACAACTCCACGCGCCTTGCACTAACGCTAGGCACACGACCGGAATCAGGGGCAGTCATACGTGCTATCGAGGGTATTCAGCTGAATACCCATAAATTTTGGTAAATTTTTCATTACCATCAATTATAGCATGATTGTATAAAATCATCCCACGCAATTTCTGATACAAGCACTTGTTGGTGCCGTTGGTTGGAAGTTGGAACTAGTAGATGGAACCAGCTGATCATTGGTTTGAATTCTACTACGTTCACTAAATCATCTTTGCTTTTATGTATTTTATACTCCATCCGTCCCAAAATAACTGTCTCAAGTTTGCCAAAAAATAGATGTATCTAGACATGAAACATGTTTACATACATACACTTTTTGCAAACTTGGGACACTTATTTTGAGACGGAGGAAGTATTTTGAATACTCATTGTCACAATAATGGGCCCGCCACTGACCGGAGTGGGGATAGAGCGAAGAGTAACTTATTCGGACACTGAAAATCGTAGACGATAGAGCATGTGGAGCTAGATATCCTGATTGATCATAGTCGGTGCAGCTCTAGAATGTGATTAACTGACAGATACATAAGCACCTCTGACACGGAAGCGATATGCGCATGTTTAATCAGATGCATGCACGAGCTAGCACATTCCTCGAACTGATCTATGTTTGGCTGATCTTATAAAAGTCCGGTTTAGGTGTAACCGATTGGACGCTAAACTATTACTGCAACTAATAACCCCGTTAGTCTGTTTCAGTGTTACTACATGATTCTGGATACCGCCTGCAGAAGCTGCGTCCGGGATCTTCGTGATAATCTACACTGTGTGTTGGTTCGTGTCATCGCAATGTTTACTACTGGTTGAAATTTAGCACTGGTTTTTTATCCTGACAAAAAAAAAACAGTTTACTGGTCGAAATTTAGCACAGTTTTTGCCCTGACGAAATTATCATCGATAATTCTGAAAGGAACTCATGTCAGGGTAGACTTTTTTTCCGAGGGGAAACTCACGGTGGTGTATGGTCATTTGCAATTGGATCATCGGTTTTCTAAGCCCGGCTTCAAATTGCGATGGGCTTGCCCTCAGCAATTTCGGCCGTCCGATCACTTGTTTATAGCCGTTTTAGCCGTCTGATGCACCTGGCAGAATGTCCCAGACCCGCTACTCTGCAATACAAATCGGAAGTCTCTCGTTCGATACCACACAGATGTCGTATGCATCAACAAAACCCACCTCCCTGCACGTCAGCCTTCCCGCACAGCACGTCAGCACCCGGGCAGAGGCGATGCGCCCCTCGCTCAGGCTCTCTCTTCACAGTACCGGCGATGTGCCGCCGATTCCGGTCGCCTCTACCGCCAATCGGCGCCGC
Source organism: Poa pratensis (assembly GCA_947311845.1). Taxonomy (NCBI): domain Eukaryota; kingdom Viridiplantae; phylum Streptophyta; class Magnoliopsida; order Poales; family Poaceae; genus Poa; species Poa pratensis. The sequence continues at coordinate 109,240,001 of CAMZMU010000074.1, read as the reverse complement.
TGCTCACTGGCATGAGCTCTCCTCGGTACCCTCCACCGATTCTCCGCCGCTGTTGCTGTTCTACGCCCCTGCGCGCGCCCTTGCATTTAACCCTACCTATGCTCGGGGTCGCCGGCGTGGCTGCGGCTAGCCGCCGGCATCGTCGGGTAGCTCCTAGCCTGGCCTTCCCGCACACCTGGGCCTCCTGGACACCCCCCCCCCCCCCCCCCCCCACACACACACACACACACACGTCGCCTCGGCCCCTTCCTCGACTCGTCTCCTTCGCGGCGCCTGCCCCCCTCGCCTCTGCGTGTCGGCTGTGGGTCTGGCGGTGCCCCGCCTGAGATTCATTGTCGTCTCCTTCTAGTCTCCCGCTACTGTGCGACGGCGGCAACCAGGGTGATGGTGACGCCCTCTTCCTTGACAACCGTGTGCCGTAAATCCCTCGGTTCCCCTCTCTGAAATTCTGTGCTATGAGTGCAGTCTGCACTTGAGCTTTTTTGCTGAATATAGGTAGAAAAAATGTTAACACACCTGAGCAATAAAATTCGGAAATCTCTACAATGATCTGTCTTTTCATATTGTTTAGCCAATTTTCACTAAACAATTCTAATCTCTCGGATATACCTTGAAATATATAAGAGTGACTTCTATATTCTTGACTGGAGTCGTTTCTGTTTTGCATGGTTCAGACAATGCAGACCCCGCCTCTTTATTATTGTTGTATCATATTTGATGTCACATGCCATGATCCATCTGATTGTATTTCTTGCACCTGCAAATTGGCAGCGTTATGATTTTCTCCTTATTCCAATTCTACTTGCCAGTGCAGTTGCAGTTCGCCCTTCCCTCCTCCTGATTCGTACTACCTCTGATCCGAATTGTTTGACGCAAAATTAGAGCTAGGCCAGTAGAAATTTGTATAGAGGCTGCGACAATCAAATCAGATCGGAGGGAGTACTTTTTGGGATCCTAACTCCTAAGTGTGTGAATTACATTACTGTGGTTTTCCACCACTCAATGTAGGTGTATTAGACGAAGTTACTTCTCCCCCATTTTCTCGATGGATGCATGATGATTGTCCTTTGCTATGGCTCTAAACTAGCTATTCACTGCTGGCATCTGATGCTATCATTGCTTTTTTTAGTAGATGGATTTATTCTTGATGGGAAAGGGTATTTTAGACCGTCTTAGAGTTTCAACAAGCCAACCAACGCTCATTCCATGCTTGGCTTCCAGTTACACTTGGTTCAGCTGCGAAGTGTAATGCCATAAACAGCCAATGCAAGGTAATATTTACAATACAGTGTTCTTAGTTATTTAGAGATTTTGTAATTACGATGCAAGGTAAGAAGACTATGCAGCTCATCTGCAAACTGGGAAATATATCAGTAGTTGCTTATTCAAGTAAGCTGTATCACTATTTGAATGCCAAAAGTGTTTAATTCCAGAGTTGTTTTGTGTGTGCAGGGTTTAGTGAGTTCTATCGTTATCTACCTCTATGCACATGATTTTCAACAAGCTGGCCTGCTCCTTGTCTGCTAGAGTGGCTATTAGATTTAACAGTTCCACTGTAACTGGTCGAATGGAACATGTTTACTAAGGTCGAAGTATGGTATTTGAGTTACTGGAATAGAAAGAACACAGCTGCTGGACTGGTATGTTAGTTTTATAGCCTTGCTGTTTCATCTTCTCCTATTTTATTGATTTATTATGTCTCTTCACTCCTACGTTATTTGCATTGCTGCATTTAATATCAGCTTACATATTTTTTTTACACGGGTACAAGACAGTTGATGAACTTGAAGTAGCTCTGAATAAGTATAATATGGGTGATATTTGCGACAACAATCAAATTTTTTTTTTGCTGAAGTGGGTACAGATAATGTGAGTAAGTCCAGCAAAAGCCTAAATTGGCTTCTGCCTCAGCACAAAATATATGATGCATTATCACATATGGAAGATGTAGAATATTGGCATGACATTGCAATAGGTAGCCTTTATCTGTTATCCTCAATCCATTTTATTTTGGAAACTAGAGTACTAATTGCATAGAGTCCCTATTGTGTGTACTAGAGAAGTCCATAATGAAGTATTTGCAAGTTATTTATTTGAAACCCTAACTGTGTTGAAGGTCCAAACTTGGGAAATAATACATGATATAACCTCACACACATTATTACCTGTTCTGCTTCTTTTGATGGTGAATAAAATGTCCAGTGATTTGTTATGGATGCCAAATAGCCAACACAATGTAACCATGTTTGAGTCAAGAAGTTTAGTAATCATTCCATCTTCGTAGCTAAGTTAAAAAAAAAACATCTTCGTAGCATGAACATAATGCTCCCAGGCGATATTTTTCCTTCCACGTGCTCAGTTTGGTAAGTAGAATTATAGAGCTTGCTAACATACATAGGAGAATAGGGTACATGTACCTGAAATGAAGCAGCTTATTAAATTGAACCATGATGATGTACTTTTTGCAGCAGATTTATGGAGATTCATATTACTAGTATACATAAGTAAAATAAATAAAATAGCCGAAAAGGAAAGCATCAGGTTATGTATCTCAAATCTCTACTTAACTACGTATCTTTACATTCAATTGCTGCACTACAAATAAAAAAAACTGAAGGGTAGTAGTGCAAAGAGCCTCCAAGAGCAACCGGAACAAAGTGTTCCCAGATTCATTTGGAGGGGGAAAATACAAGCTTACTACAAATTATGGTTCGACATGTATATAACTAACTGCACTAAAACTCCACTAATAGATTGTCTATCTATCTAGAGACACAGCACACAAAAAGTAGTCTGAGTTAAATATTGGCACATCACACCACAATAAACAGATGGATATTAACCCTATTGGTCTCTAATCATGCTCATTTTACTAATCAGTAGCAAGAGAATTCTTAAGAAATTCTATGAGCTAGGAGAATTTGCGGTGGTGATGTATACTAGTCGTCGAGGCGCTCATCGGCAACTGTCCGAAAGGTCCCGAGCGTCGGGCAGGTCAGGCGCCATACCAAGGTAAAGCATGTCGCACCAATTGGCCACCGGCGACACTAGTAGTACATGCGAAGTTTCAGTGGTGCTTCACCGCCCTTGCCGGCTTGCGCGAGTAGAGCCGCGCCTTGTCATCACTACACCACGGACCAAATTTGGGGGCACTCTATCTGCCGGGAAAGGTCACTTTACGGGGCAGCAAAACAGCCGGCAAAGGTTTTTTCCCGGCAGACTAGCCTGCCCGCTATAACCCTGCCGGCAAAGACTTTTCCCGGCTGTTTTCAGTTGCCGGCAGTTATTCTGCCGTCTCAGCGCTACTTGTGCCGGCAGGCTTACTTCTTTCCCGGCAGGCAGGCTGGCCTGCCGGCAAAGAGTTGTGCCGGCAGTTCAGTGCTTTGCCGGCTGGCAAATTGCCCTTAAATGCCATTACGTTTGCCGGCTGTTTGGACTTTTTCCAGCTTGTGAATTGCCCTCCCTGTTGCCTAGTTGTGCTCCTCATATTCAGCTTTTTAATGCATGCATGCACATTTACAGTTCAATCACCATCAGATACATTACAGACAGATTTTACCACAAGATAATGCATCTCTTCCACAAGTGTACATTCACATGATTCATTCAGTACTTCACAAGTTATCATTGACACAATACATGCTTCATATCCACGGTACAAAAGATAAGAGTCAAATTCAAAATAAAAGAACTTCATCGACAGTTGATGATTGACAGAAGTGTAGTCTTCATCGATGTGAACAAAAGAGCATATATATATAGCAATATATCTAACCAGTACTCATTCTGGAGGTTAAAAGGACCTCTGCATTCCCGAGTTACTCCAGCGGTACATAGGCCACCGTCACTACAGACCCAAGCAGCTGGAGGCGCATAGCGGAATCATCCTCGACCCCCAGTCCAGCAGCCCCTGCACCACACCAAGCGCAAGATTCAGATAGAGAACATTTACATTAAAATTACTTCACAAAGAGATATCCTAATGCCGAAATGGCTGAAGAAGTAGCAGGTTTCCATGCATTAAGGTTGATCATAACAAGCTAGATATATGAAGTGAAGGGAGGGAGCTCTAGATCAGCTATTAACACTACTGTAACTGAAATGTAAAACATGCTCAGTTTGGCTGCGAGCTTGGGTTGTATCCAAAAGGTCAATATATCAGCATACCAAGTATAGCTCAGGGTTTCGGCTTCATATATAAAGCACAACATTTTACACATGAGCAAAGGCAGGACGTGAGTACATTCTTTTAATTTCAAAGACTCGGCTAGCACTTGCACAAGTATTGATCAATGCGTGTTCACCTCCTGGAATGTCCCTAGGATCAAGAACTAATGAGTGCATGCAGCTCACCATCTAACTACATGTAACTAAGAGTGCACTTCCAGATATAACTTGTAAGTTGCGCCAAAGATTTGGGTCTGTAGTGACCGTGGCGTTAGCCAAAGATTTGGAGCTGTCCCTTTAGCTTGTTGGCGTAAGAGAGGAAGCAGCTAAGACGACTGCTCACATAACTTGCCACAAAACAGAATATTTGTAAAAAAACTAAAATACACTAGAGTACCAGAAGCTGAAATTTGGCATAAGCTACTATGAAGATTGCTGGGATGATGATCATCAGGTCAAATAGACAAGTGACACAACAAACAACAACCAGATAAAACCAGGCACATAAACATGGTAGGAGCTCACTCCAGCACCAGCCATGAGAAGAGAACCCATCCATGTTTTCATAAGGAGTGACGATACAACAGGAACTTTTAACTACCATCTCTAAGTTCAGCATGCATGCCACTGCCATGAACACCGACAAGAATAACTTATAATAGTCAGAAAGAGCAACTAAGGTGTTAAACTCAGAAGGAACTTAAATGTTGGCAAGCAGGTAAACATGGTAACTCATGCACACTTGATCCAGACTATTCATCTATCAATCCCACAACTAGAATTTTAGCACAACAAAATCTTTGACCTGGGTGATAATTTGGAAAATTCCTTACCTCTCTCATTCTTCTTGTGGAGGCGAGGCCTGCTTTGTCATGGATCTCTGCACCTCCATCTGCATATAAAGTAAACGTTGGTAAGAAATTTGACTTGACCATTGCAGCAAAGAAAGGAACTAAAGAAATATAAGCCTACATGCTTATACAGCCAGGCAAATGTTCTTCCTTGAGCTTGTCCAGTGGTAAGAAATTAGCAGTAGGAATTTTTAGTCATACAAAAAATTCAACTGAAGTAGGAAACAAAACAAGACCTGATGATTCTTTGTGTAATTGTTGCTCCCAGGTTCATTTGTAGCTCGACTAGTTCCTTCTTGTTTTGCAGCAGACCTTGTTCCTTCTTCTGGATCTCTTTCCATTACTCTATGGAGTGAATCAATTAGCAAAGCAATATTCAAAATATACAGAAAAAGCTAACACTAAACCAGAATTGAAGATATTCTCATGCAAGCAATTTACATTTGAGGGGCAGCCATCAGAACCAACCGTTGAACACACACTATATGGTAAACTTAATCAATCCCATTTTAGAATGCTCTCTTTCTATATTACATACATATGTGAAACCAAATAGCACAGAATACTTCATCAAGGACTAGGAGAAATGAACAATGTCGTGCAAGTGCAATCTAAATAGACTACATTCCCTCTCTTATCTGGTACAGAACAAGCGAGTATTAGCATTAGTCATACTACGAATCAGCCGGCTGGCCTCTTTTTCTTATCTCTTCCTCATCTCCCTGACTAACAGTATCATGCAGTCTAAAATATATCTTACGCACAATCAAGAATTCTGAACAAACCATCCATGAACATGGGGTAAATCGTAGAGTATAACCTGTACATCGGTTTATTGGAGAAGTGGCAGACTTGACTCGGGGCAGCCTCCGGATTCCTAGCATAGCATAAAGAACATGTCAAGCAACCAACAAGAACATCAGATATTGGGAGGGCTAGGGAGGTGGCGGACGCATCAGAGGCGTGGTCACCACGACCAGCAGGGATGGAGACGACAAGATCTGACGGCGACGATGCATCTGGGCAGCTCCTCGTCCCCGTGCTGGAAGACGGCCGCTTTTTACTCCGCGAAAACGCCGTCAGCAGCCGGAGCTCGGAGAGGCCTGCGACACAGAGTAATCTCCCTGGCCGAGGTTAGTGTGTGGAGTTCCTGCGGCCGGCCGGACGAATCCCCGCAGTAAAATCAGTAGAAATCGACGAGATGGGAGGCGTAGGAGCGTAGATCGGGGCTAGGACTTACGGATCTGAGGAGACCATGCTGCACCGTGGGTCACCGTCGTGGATGGTGGTTGCAGCTTCCTCCGTCGTCGTCGCCTCCGTCCCTCGCTCTGACGCCATGGGTCGAGTCAGCCGTCGGCTTCAGCACCGGCCGGCTCGCCGTGAGGCTCCGGGTGGGGAGCGCGAGAGGTGAGATGGGACGCGGCGGCGCTCGCGGGAGAGAGAGGATGGGAGCGGCGGCGTGGTGTCGGGGGCGAGACTGAGAGGGGAATCGAGATGTGGGGAGCGAAAGGGCGGCGGCGTGGTGTGTCACGTGTGCGCTTAGCTTTGACCCACACCGTGCGCGCTGCTTGTGAAATCTTTTCGCTCCGCGCGCCACCCCGCCAAAATTTTCGCTACCCGCACTGCATATGCGCCGGCAGTTTTATCTGCCGGGACTCACATGTGCCGGCAGTTCAGCTGCCCCGGTATATATTTATTATTACCGGCAGTTGATAGCCGGTAGATCTCCATTATTGCCGGCAGATAGTGTGCCCTGACCGATCTTTACCGGCAGTTTAGTTTCCCCGGCTGTTAAACTGCCTTCTTAAATGGATTTTTGCCGGCTGTTCTTTGCCCCCAATTTTGGTCCGTGGTGTAGTGCATTGCCCTCGCTTCCGTTGGACTCGTGGGCTGTCACCTAGAAGAGCCCCCACTTCGCTGAATAAAAGGGAGTCTAGGGAAATGACAATTAGTTGTAATAAGAAATTTGCAGATTTTCACTTAAGCATAATGGCAAAAAATCAAGATAGATCTGGTTGGGACCCTCCTCTTTTATCCGGGCTTGGGACCGGCTATGCGATAATATTAAGCATATACTTAACATTAACATCATAGGCAGAGTTCCCCCACCCCCACACCCCTAAAAATCCACTCAACAACCCAACCCAAAGAAAAATAAAAAACTGAAACATACGGAACCAATAAAAAAAAGCAAACGTACACCTTAATTTTTTTTGGAATTTTTTCACGAGACACACAGCAGTACATGCTAGAAAAACAGAAAAAATATTTTATGTTTTTTACTTTGTTTTTGATAAAAATGGGAAAAGTATTTTGAGAAATAATCAATATAAATCATGCAAAATAAAAGAGCTCAATACTGTTTTTTATCTTTTTCTCATTTTATTTGTATAAGTAAAGCAAATAAAAGAACTCAACGGGTATCCATGCTGCAGATGGCGGTCTGCGGACGTGTGCGTCTCCAATAAGCAGTGAGAACCTATATATGGAGAAAAATGTGTCACACAAAGTAAGCTTGGCTGTACAAATTAGAGAAGAAGAAATAAACAACCTAGTTCGCATGTATCTATATTCTGGATAGCGTTAAACAGGAAAGAGATATATGCATGTACCGTGCAGGTTCTTCATTCCTTCTCCTCCTCCTCCTCGGACTCCTCCTCCTCCGAACAAACATCGTCTTCCGATGTACAGTAGGACATAATAAACGTCAGTCAGACATGCATGCATAAAAGCGTCAGGGAAAGGAAATTAGCATCATTCATGGTTCCTCTCATTACGTACCACACTTGGGTATGCTCGGAACGAAGTAGATTCGGGAGGTAGGACGGTTAGGATGGGCACGAAGTGTGTTCGTGAGCGAAGCCTCCGCTTGCCTGGCGTCCTCTACAGTGACTCCTGAGCGGCCGAACATGATGTGGACCATCACAAGGGACGGCAGGTTCCCCATGCCCAGGTCAAAACAATCCAAACCGTGGCAAGCTTCTCTCTCGTTGATGACCCGCACAGTCACAGCTATACAGAGCCGAACGGTTTCAGCCTTGGGCATAGCTCCCGGCTGAAACACGATTTGGCTTAACACGGCATTCAACTGGAATGCTTTCAGACAACGGAACCCATCAGCGCGGACGAGTAGCAGCCCCGTCCAGTCGATCAACAACCGGAGACTACGAAGAGCCGGTAACCTTGCAAGGATGTCCAGAGTCTCCTGTTGTCCTTCCCTCACTGTGATTTGTAACTTTGAGAGCTGCGACAGATTCGAGGGATCCCTCCTTATCCATGCCGGCAGTGTAGAGAACTCGGTGCTGACTGCAACAAATTCCTTGAGACTTCCGGGCGGCATCCAACGTTCCCCCAGGAGATCCATTTCCGGATATTGACCAGGTACACGAATTACTAATATTTGGATGTTGGGCAAATTACCTAGGGAATCCACGAAAGCTTCCTCCATCTCCAAGCTCCAATTACAAAACTCAATGCGGAGCTCTCTTATTTTTTCATGCCGCCCAACTCTTTCAGGATGCTTACGGAGTCACACCAGATCTCACCCAAAACTTCCATGGATGCCAGGTTCCCCAACCTATCTGGAAGCCTCTTGTGAAGCCTCCACTCAGCACTTCCAAAAAGTAGGCACATCAATCTTCCCAACTTAATAATTGTCGATGGCAGTTCCACATCATTATTTCCACTCAAATCAAGCACCTGCAAAAACTGCAACTTTCCAATTTCTTCAGGGATCTTGGAAATTTTTGTATTGGCTAGACCTAGGTACCTTAGGTGCAACATACTTCCCAAATCCTGAAGGTTTAGATTACTATGATAGCCAAAATCACATCCAGACAAATCCAATACACGTACAATAACAAAGCTCGCGAAAGAAGGCATTAGATAAAGTCCAAATGCAACAACGGACCTCACTTGAGACATACTCATTGATTTGAGAGCGCTGGCTTCAAGATCTCTTTTTCTAGTATTCTGTAGCGACAGCCTGCGGCTATTTCTCCGTGAAGACACCCCATCATCAGCACCATTCAATACAGTAATAAAGTTGTCCTCATTTGACAAGGAAGAAATTAGTTCTAGAACCATATCATGTACTCGGCAAGCTACTACTTTACTGTCAATATCATCACGACCATATACCGGCATGATCATGTTTCTATTCACGAGCTCACTGAAATAAGCTTCCCCAATCTCAAAAAGGCTGGTTTTAGCCTTTTCAAGTTGGACAAAACTTTCGGCAATCCACATCCATATCAACCTATCTTTTTGGATCTCATAGTCCTCCGGGAACATGCTTAGATATAATAAGCATGTCTTGAGATGGGAAGGAAGATCATAATAACTAAACGATAGTATCCTCAACATCTCCTCGACACTTGGGTCATCTGTAAGCCCACGACCAATAGACTCGAGCAAAGACTTCCATTCATTTAGAGGTTTTACCTGATGGTCACTAGCCAAAAGACTAGCTATAGTAATGATGGCTAATGGCACTCCACCGCATTTTTTCAATATATCTATGGACACTTCCTCAAACTCATCGGGACATCCACCATCATGAAAAAATATTCTCTTATAGAAGAGTCTTTTGGAATCATATTCACTCAGAGGTTCCATTTGATAAACAAAATCATTAGTAGAGGAGCAACATAATTTTGATAAACTGGCAACACGAGTGGTCGTGATTAGTCGACTGCCAGAATTGGTGCTCCTTGAGAATGCCCAGTTTATAACTCTCCACAGTTTTTCATCCCATATATCATCAATTACAATGAGGTACCTATATCAATTATGAGATCACTAATTATGAGGCACCAATATCATTTGATACACGTGGAAAAGTAAAACTGGGTCAAGGGGAAATAGAATCTAGCATGATGATGTGGAACGAAGATGCTAGAAGAAGCAACTACAATGGTAAAAAAAGATGGCGTCAATTGCTAGATTACGAACCTGCAATGCTTAGATATAGTTCGGCTACACGTTTTCTAATATTGCAACTCTGATCATATCACTAAGTATGAAGTAGTACAATGTATATATATCGCACCAATAATACATGTTGCGGGTACAAATTTGCTAAACGAAAAGGTAATAGAATCACATACTAACAAATTAATAATTAAGATATTTTTATTAATTAATCCAAATAGGTGTTATATTCAATGACGGATGAACACGTAAGTCTGTTGACATGGTTTTGGCTACTTGTGTGAGTATAATAATCAAATACTACTCAACTCCACTATGCCACGGATGGGCTCGAAATGATGTAAGACTAACCTATAAGTTGTGTTTAGAAAGTAAATTTGTTGCATAAGGCGGCACAAAGTAATCAACTAACCTTATTTTTTCTCAAGAAACTAGCAGCTTTATGATTTATATATTACCGCACAACTACAATAGAAAAATAATTACCAATGGAAGAAAGTTGCCATCATTAAGTAAGTGTTAGACGACATGCATGTAGGTACCTTTTTTTCTCGAGACTTTCCCGTAGTTTGTCGACGAGTTGTCTTTCATCCAGAATAGTGAAGTGACTTTCATACATGCCAATATCAAGAAGGATGTCAAGGAGAATCTTCTTTGCATCGACATTTTGACCAACAGGAACAAAAGCCTTGCAGTTAAAATCTCCTTTGATCTTGTCATAAACTGTTTTGACAAGAGTAGTCTTTCCCAATCCTCCAAACCCGACGACGGACACAATCCGCAGCTGGTTCTTCGTATCATTGTCCCATCTGAGAGCAACTTTATTAGCTCGTCATCTCTTTTTCCAGCAATGCCAACAAGCTCTGTCACTTCCTTGTACAGAGCCCCAAGGCGAGGATCGATGGTCGTCAAGGGTGGAGGCGTAGCAAGAATATTATCAACATTGTACCTTTCACGCCTGTTAGCAACATCTTGGACTTGCTTATTAATGTACTTGATTGCATCGGCGATCTCATGACGAGCTTTCCCCTTAGTGAACAAGCTGGCCATCTTCTCTGTAAGCCGTTTGAGGTTCTTAGACTTGGTGGCGGTCTCAGGGTCATCATCCACACGTACCAGGAACTTGTCGATGAGATCCTCCATGTCGAAGGAGAGCTCCCTCACCTCCCCTGCCCAGAGTTTGACCTGCTTGTCGAGCTTGTCCCACGGCACCTCCGCCACCTTGCAGAGGGCAGCGTGCATACTATTCATCTCCTTCTCGAGAGACTTGAGGTCTTCTTTGACGCCCTTCTGCAACTTGTACTCGTCGCTGAGGAGCTCAACGAGCTTGGGGAGCAGAGAGCCCATGGCTCCAGTTGCCAGATCCATGGCTATTGATTGTGGATTATTCTAGTTGGTTTGTTGCATGGTTGACGAAAGCACAATGGTTGTTGTACGTCTTGGTGCCGTGGAGTTGCTCTTTGTAGAATCCGGCCGGCCCGGCATGATGGTAATCATGTATTCCCTCCGTTCCAATTTAATTGACTTGCTATGCATCACATGTGAATGTATCTATACATGTAACATGTCTAGATACATCCATATTTGGTGGATATCAAGTCAATTAAATTGGAACGGAGGGAGTATATTCAAAGTCGTCGGTCAGGGCGTTGAATGCACATGGTACAACGTGTATTGGTTCCTGTACACACATTCATGTAGATAGGGGACAGCTTAATACTCGAGTATGTGGTTGGCTGTGTCTGCAAGACTGTTTCATAAATATAGGATACTGTAGCTTAGTTTTGGACCAAAATCCTTTCAATAAACCCCATGCGCCGAGTTATCGATTGAATTGCAAATCGATTATAGTCAGGTAAGAAGTCCACTCTATAACCTAGTTGGACCTTGGCCTCCTCCCTTCCCCGTCCACAGTAGAGAAGGGCGACTTTTGGAACCTCCGTCTCAGACCACCGCATCGCCGTCGATCCGCTTGATTCCCCGCCCTCCGGCGGCCGCTCCGGCGGCGGGAGGACGGGGAATCGACGGATCTGTGCATATATGTAGTGTAGGTGTGAGTTGGGTGCTAGCCGGCGGCGCCATGGCGGAGGAGGCGTGGCCGGAGTGGTTTTTGCAGGTGGCGGTCCTTCCCCTCGACGGTGGTGCTCCGAGGAGCTCCGGCGTCGACCTGTCACCGTCGTCGAGCTTGGGGCTCTGCGGAGCTGCTTGGTTCGGCTTCCCCTTCGCCGGCGTCCGCGGGACGGCGGATCTGGCGCAAGAACATCCGAAGGTTGCAGATATTCAGCGGCGTGACGACGACGGCGGCTTCAGGCGTAGATCCTACGGGATCGGTGCTTGGCGACTTCCCGCTGGCCTGGGGAGGCTCCTGATCCAAGGCATCGAGAGGAGCTTGACCAGCGGCGCGTCACCGACAGCGTTCGTCGTCAATGGCGTGGTCGAGTTGCAGAAGGGTCGGGGTGTTATTTTCTTTCTTTCGAGGACCTTTCTGTAATTTGTCGTTGTAGCTCTGTTGCTTTCATCGCAAAAAAAAAAGGTAAGAAGTCCACTCTGCGGGGCTCCTTCTAATATAATTGTCTTCTGCTATTGAGAATGAGACGTTTGTAAAATAAACTAATACTCCTACTTGGTTCAAGCGAAGGTTTCTGCAAGGATTAAATATCAGGCAACGTCCTAAAAAAATTCTGAATTGTTTTGGAAAACCGTCACACGTTCAGAAAAAACTTTGAACATCTCTTATTTTCAGAAAACTAAAAAAAGATGAGATGTATACCATGTGCGCAAGTAACTTGACCAAGTTTTGGTATGACCTGGTCCTGGAATTCATTGGAAACTTCAAACTAGAGACGTCAGAAGAAAAAAAGAGATAAGAATTGGTTGGCCGAAATAAGAGATGCATTATTGATAAATAGCAGTGTAGGTAACCATCGGGATGAATTATTTCCGGCCAAGTTGTTGATATATATTCGAGTTGATTGATTGGGGCATAGCTGTCCACGTACATGATGCTCGTCGACATAGTTGAAACTTGGAGATGAATTAATTAACGTGACTCGCTACGCAAAGACTTCCTATTTTAGGGGGCGGATTAAGGTGCGGTTGTGCTCCCGGCCGCGCTCGCTGTGTTTCCTGCCCAGCTCCATTACTCTGTACCCGGTTTTAGACGAGGGATGGAAACTCTATTAACCCCTGGGTACAGAATTACTTCTGTCACCAACAATGTCGCATACGTTGGAATGACAATGGCGTGGATTCTGAAATTTATGGCACAGTTGTCTTCTGAAGCCTGTTTTTTCTTGGTCAAACTGAAGATGTTAATTGAATTGAGTTGATCTCGTATTTGACTGTTCCTTCGTATATGGAGTATTTTGCAAGTGGTACCCGACAAGTAGCTCATCAACTATGGCTCCTTCTTTACTGATGATTGTGCTAGCAGTCCAACAATACTCAGTTTAGTTAATATGCGCTATTGGCACTGCCCGAGTGCAGAGGTTCAGTGTGTTACTCATCAATTACTGTATTTGGTAGACGATGGTTCCAACTTACTGAAAAGCTCCACGTTTTGCAAAAACCATAGTGCACTGATTAACTAAACAAAGGAGCTAACATCCTCATGCATGGCTGCAACTATGCTATAACTTGCTTGCACGAAGAAAAAAAATTACGTAACGCAGTGAGCGAATAGTATGTCAGAAAAAAAATCCATTTCCCTGTCACTGCCCCTGAGTCGACCTACATGGTTTTTCAGATATTTGAACTGTGATAGCACTGATATGAACATAAGTTTCTAGCTACCAGCAATCATTCAAATAGCAGCAAATGCAGGGCTGAAGGCAGTCTCTTAACGGAATATTAAAATACGACTTTAGCAAATAAAGATATGGCTGTTAATTCACCTTATTTAGTTATTCTGCGGCATCAGCGCCGCCCCATTTTTTTTTTCTGATGTAAATCATCCCATCAGTTGTGGTAATTTCCCCCTTTTATCATGTAGCTGTTTCCCATGTGCTTCATTACCGATTTAGCCGGCCGGCAACCAGGGAATGATGCTGGCTGCTAATGTCATGGAGTTCTCCTCCCACCTCTATGGTTTTTCTGTATAGCTTTAAAAGCTTATCAGCTTCTCGATTCATTACAGGATTAGAAGCTTAATTGAATTCTGAATTGATAGAGGAGTGCCGCCTGGATGCTTGCCTTGGTCACAAATATACATAGTTTAGTGTATATTTAGTTATTCTGCGGCATCATTCGCTACTCGTATTTATTGTTCAAAAAAAAAGTGGCGAGAGGTTTGTCGGAGATGTAATTTCCTTCTTTAACATATGCTCCCTCCGTTTTTTAATATAAGATGTTTTGGTTTTTATCCACGTGCATATGCACACAAATGTATGTAGACACATTTTTGTGTGCATGTTCACCCATTTTAGTGTGCATGTAGACAACATGTGCAATAGCTAAAACTTCTTATTTTCATGTATAGATATATCCACTTTTTGTCAAATTTGGGACACTTATTTCTGGACGGAGGGAGTACATGATTTTGGATATCGCCTGCAGTAACTGCATCCGGGATCTTCCTGATAATCCATCGAGTGTGTTTTTTTTAGATAAAAAGGGCCCCGCCCCGGTGAAAGTGCATGTGTTGCCCCATGTGTGGTTTTGGTAATTAATGACAATCCTTATGAACTAATGTTTGCATTGAGATATACTTGTAGATCTTGTCCATAAGAAAAGATTGGAGTTCATGTGTTGGACTCTAGATGATTACATGATGACCAAGATTCCATCCAAGGGTTTATATGAAGAATGGTCATGTGAAGAGTTGAGCTTATTGCGAGCATGACTTGGAAAAGAAGATTGAGAGAACTTCATGTTTATCTCCAAGCCATCATCTATATCAAGAGAAGAATATGAAGCGCAAGTGGATACATGAAGACGAAACTTAGCGAGGCTCTCCCATAATGGAGTATGGGGGAGCATTTGGAGAAGTCTTCATCAAGCATGTGCTAGCAAGCACAATCAAGAAAGGTGTTCCAACTTGAGAGGATCAAGATCGTCATCATCTAGCTCAAGTGGAATGCGCAAGGCAAAGGTATGATCTTGATAGGGTTTCTAGTTTACCGGTCTCTTGGTGTTAGTGGGAGACCGGGTTATAGGGTAGACGGCGTACTATCAAGAGGGGCTCTCAAGTGAGTAACTTGATCACATCTTTGTGGAGAGCTCAAACCTTTGCATATTTGGCATATCATCTTTCTTGGTTCTTATTTGGCTTTTATCCATGTGAGAATTTAGAGCTTGTGTTCATCTCCATACCAAGCTCTAGTTCATCAAAAACGGATTCCATTTGAATATCTTGTGATGTTTTTGATGTTGGAGGTTTTACCGGTTCGTCTTTTGTAGAGAGGTCAAACTCTCCTCTTATGTTCTCCTCCTCACATGATGGACTATGATGTGAATATGCATGATCTTGTAGTGCTTGTGGTTACCTTCGGAACAAGCCCAAGATCATAGAAAACGGAGTCCGGATGAAAAACTTGTTTGCGTTCTCGGTGTTGGAAATATTACCGGTCCTCCTCGAGATAAGGTCCACACCTTCCATATGTGGTATCTCCTCTATATTTGTGACCCTTAGTCGTTACCTTTCCAACGCAATTGGATTCACCTGTTTTGGAGTTCAAACGAGAAAGTTATTGCATTTCAGGTTTTGCAGTTTCACTGCTTTCAGGCTGGAGTCTCCGGTCCTTTGGGTTCCCTGTCGAAGTTTTTGGAGGTTCAGCTCCTGGCCTAGGCCGGAGTATACGGCCCTTGGGCCGGAGTCTCCGCCCCTGGTCCGGAGTCTCCGGCCTCTGTGGCCGGAATCTCTGCCCGAGCTGCTCCGTGGCTTTTGTGGTTCCCCCCTGGTGGGGGCCGGAGTATCCGGCCCCAGGGGGCCGGAGTATCCGGTCACTTGGACCGGAGACTCCGGTGTCAAGCTGTCTGCAACGGCTAGTTTTTCTGGGAGGGGTATAAATACCCCTCCACCCACCTCCAGCCAGCTAGCTCTGCCCAGCCCGATTTGCTTTCTCTCTCTTCCATTGTTGCAAGCTCAAAACTACAAGATCTCCCAATCTCTCCACCCAAACTTGTTGATCTTTGGAGGATTGAAGGAGGAGACCTAGATCTACATTTCCATCGATTCATTTCTCCTCTAAGTGAGTGGAACCCTTTCGATCTAGTTCTTGAAGTTCCATTTGTTGAGT
Organism: Poa pratensis; assembly: GCA_947311845.1. Classification (NCBI taxonomy): domain Eukaryota; kingdom Viridiplantae; phylum Streptophyta; class Magnoliopsida; order Poales; family Poaceae; genus Poa; species Poa pratensis. The sequence continues at coordinate 109,223,815 of CAMZMU010000074.1, read as the reverse complement.
TCTTCTTTGTTCTTCCTCTCTTCTCCCCCCATAAGCATTTGTTGCTTGTGGTGGGATTTGAGAGTGAAGGATTTGAGTCTTGTGCTCTTGCCATTGCTTTGTGCTTCGGTTTGTGCTCTCCACGAGTATTCGTGGAAGTTGAAACCTTGAGAACTTGTTACTCTTGGGTCTTTGGACCCTAGACGCCCGTGTGGTGGTTGAGACCCTGGGTGGTCACTTGTAGCCGTTCGGGAGCCCCCAATCCCGTTGTGGGTTGTGCCCCGGATTGTTGTTGTAAAGGCTCCGGATTTCCGCCTCGAAGGATTCCGATAGTGGAAGGTGAACCAAACCTTTTTGGTGCGGTTCATCGGAGAATAGGGTGAGCCTTTGTGGCGTTGAGATCGACCTTTGTGGTGCCTCACACCTCTCCAACGAGACGTACTCCCCTAAAAAGGAGGAACTCGGGAATACATCTTCGTCTCCGCGTGCCTCGGTTATTTCTATACCCGAGCTCTTTACTTATGCACTTTTACATTGTGATAGCCTTCGTGCTTGAAGTATTCTATATTGCTATCACCTTGTTGCTTGTCTTGCTTAGCATAAATTGTTGGTGCACATAGGTGAGCCTAATATATTTAGGTTGTTGGCTTGTTAATTTAAACAGCTAGTTTTATTCCGCAATTAGCAAGCCTAAACCGGAAAAGTTTTAATCGCCTATTCACCCCCCCTTCTACGCGACATCATTGTCCTTTCACCCGGTTCCATTTCATACAGAAAAGTGTGTTGGTTCCTCGTCTCAATGTTTACCAGTTTACTAGTTCAAATTTAGCACATGATTTTTGTTCTGACAAAATCATCACAGGCAGTTCCGAAAGGAACTCACGTCACGCAGATTCGGGAGATTTGCTGCAATGTGCGCTCAAACTGACAGCAGGACTCACCCAGCAGGCTGACGTCACGTGCTGATCATGGATTTTTCTGGGAGCCCCTGTACATCGCGGTACGCGAAGCTAGCTTCGCGTAGCCTTCCATCCCGCTGACGCGATAATGGGCCCGGCCCATTTACTTGTTCGACTGTTTCCTTCGTTCGACTGTTTCTAAATGGTTCCGAAATCTTCGTTCGGGAAATATTTCGGAAGAAATTCAAATTACGGAACCAATTCAAATTTCGGAAACAATTCAAAATTCGGAGCCAATTCAAATTTCAGAACCAATTCAAATTTCGAAACCATTTCAAATTTTTGGAACCATTTTTTATTTCGGATCCATTTCAAATTCGGAACCATTCTAAGTTTTGGAACATTTTATATTTCAGTTCCATTTTATATTTTGGAACCATTTTAAGTTTCAGAACCATTTTAAGTTTCAGAACCATTTGAAAATGGTTCTTAAGTGCAACAGGCGACAGTTTTAATTTTTTTCAGTGATTTTAGACGAAGCGTGGTTTGCATTTTGCTTTAGACGAAGCTGTACAGCTTCGCTTTGCCTATTTCGCTAGTAAGCAGTGCTATTTTTTTTACACGCGGGAGAAGTCTCAATGGTTTGACCGCCTTACATTTCGTTTAGATTTTTACACGTTTGACTGTTTCCCGAATTTTTGACTGTTTTCCCGTTGTTTTTTCTTATTCATCTAGTTTGCGCTGAAATTTGAAAATGGAACCATTTTTCGGTTCGGAACTATTTTAAAAAAAGAACCATTTTTTCGGTTCGGAACCATTTTTTCGGTTCGGAACCATTTTCAAAAATCGGAACCTTTTTTTCGGTTCGGAACCATTTTAAAAAAAGAATCATTTTTTCGGTTCGGAACCATTTTCAAAAAGGAACCATTTTTCGGTTCGGAACCATTTTCAAAAAGGAACCATTTTCAAAAAATAACCATTTTTTCATTTCAAAACCATTTTTAAAAAGGAACCATTTTTTCGGTTCGGAACCATTTTATAAAAAGAACCGTTTTTTTCGGTTCGGAACCATTTTAAAAAATCGGAACCATTTTCAAAAAGGAACCATTTTAAAAAATCCAAACCTTTTTTTCGGTTCGGAACCATTTTCAAAAAAGAACCATTTTTTCGGTTCAGAACCATTTTCAAAAAGGAACCATTTTAAAAAAATAACCATTTTTTCATTTCGAAACCATTTTAAAAAAGGAACCATTTTTTCGGTTCGGAACCATTTTAAAAAAAGAACCGTTTTTTCGGTTCGGAACAATTTTAAAAAATCGGAACCATTTTAAAAAAGGAACCATTTTAAAAAATCCAAACCTTTTTTTCGGTTCGGAACCATTTTCAAAAAAGAACCATTTTTTCGGTTCAGAACCATTTTCAAAAAGGAACCATTTTAAAAAAATAACCATTTTTTCAGTTCGAAACCATTTTAAAAAAGGAACCATTTTTTTGGTTCGGAACCATTTTCAAAAAAGAACAATTTTTTCGGTTCGAAACCATTTTAAAAAAAGAACCATTTTTTTTTGTTCGGAACCATTTTAAAAAATCGGAACCATTTTTTCGGTTCAGAACCATTTTCAAAAAAGAACCATTTTTTCGGTTTAGAACCATTTTCAAAAAGGAACCATTTTTTCGGTTCGGAACCATTTTCAAAAAAGAACCATTTTTTCCGTTCGAAACCATTTTCAAAAAGGAACCATTTTTTTTTTTGGTTCGGAACCATTTTAAAAAAAGAACCATTTTTTTGGTTCGGAACCATTTTAAAAAAAGAACCATTTTTTCGGTTCGGAACCATTTTCAAAAAGGAACCATTTTTTCGGTTCGGAACCATTTTCAAAAAGAACCATTTTTTCAGTTCGGAACCATTTTCAAAAAGGAACCATTTTTTTTGGTTCGGAACCATTTTAAAAAAAGAACCATTTTTTCGGTTCGGAACCATTTTAAAAAAAGAACCATTTTTTCGGTTCAGAACCATTTTAAAAAATCAGAACCATTTTTTCGGTTCGGAATCATTTTCAAAAAGGAACCATTTTCAAAAATCGGAACCTTTTTTCGGTTCGGAACCATTTTAAAAAAAAGAACCATTTTAAGTTTTGGAATATTTTATATTTCGGTTCCATTTTATATTTTGGAACCATTTTAAGTTTCAGAACCATTTTAAGTTTCAGAACCATTTTTAAAATTTCGGAACCATTTTAAGTTTCAGAACAATTTTAAGTTTCGGAACCATTTGTGAACCATTAGTATATTTTGGAACCATTTTAAATTTCGGAACAATTTAAATTTTGAAATTTTAAATTTCGGAACCATTTTAAATTTTGGAACCATTTTTTATTACGGAACCATTTTAAATTTTCGAACCATTTTAAATATAGGAACCATCTTAAATGTTGGAACCAATTCAAATTTCGGACCATTTTAAATTTTGGAACCATTTTAAAAATTCCGGAACCATTTTAAATTTTGGAACCATTTTAAAAATTTCCGGAACCATTTTAAATTTCGAACCATTTTGGTACCGTTAGTAGTTTTGGAACCATTTTAATTTTGTTAACATTAGTAGTTTTGGAAATTTTGGAACCATTTTAAAGTTTGGAAACATTTTAAAATTTCCGGAACGATTTTAAATTTCGAACCATTTTGGTACCATTATTAGATTTGGAACCAGAAGGGAGGGAAAAAATGGCTCGCCCCTGCAAGGAAGCGTCCATCCTCGAGCAAATGAAGTAGAAGGCTGAACGTTGGGGCTTCTGACTGAAGTAGAAGGCTGAATGTTGCGCCATTCCTCGAGCAAAATGAATGGATCTCTTCACAATCTTTTCTGGGAAATCAATTCTGGTAGTCTCTCTAGAGTCATTTCTCGCCAGCTAGCATTGAGACAGCGTCATCATGGTAGCCTCAATATCCGAATCCTTTGCACCACTAACCAGTAAGGCATCCAATGAAGAAGATCACGTTGACTACCCATTCCTTTGGATCGAAGAACATAAGCAGAAAAAATCGAATCTAAAGATGGTCAGCAAAAACATCATCCAGTAATCCAAGAATCTAGAGAGATATTCATTCACAAATTAATGAACCTTCCTCCCCCGCGGGCCAGATCGGAGGCGCCATGACTAGGGACTGCCCTCCATGGCTACGCATGTCCTCAGGATAAACTTCACAGATCCAGGGTGAGGCCGTGGACCACGAATTCTGGAGGGCTGCAGACTGCAGGTCGGAGATGGAGGCCTCCCCGCCGTAGCTCGCCGGAGCCCCATGGCCGGAGAAGCACTATGGCCGGAGAGGCTCGGATCCGGAGCCCCCATGGCGTCTCTGCTTCCTCCCGCCCCTCTTATTCCCAGCGCCGGATCTTGCCGGAGAGGCTCGAATCCGGTGCCCCCATGGCCATGGAGTCTCTTGTTCCTCCTCTCACCCTCTTCTTCCCGCGCCGCACGCCTCAGCTTTCTGGAGAGGATAGAGCAAAGAACGAACGAGGAGGGATTGGGACGGGTCGGGTCGGGGTGGCCTGTGCGCTCGTCGCGGCGGAGCAGAACCCCCCGAACGAGGAAGGGAGGAGAAGAAGAAGCATGGGTGCCGTGCAGTGCGGCGCGCTCGGAGGAAGAAGCAGCGCGCGCAGAAACTGGGCCAGGCCCAGGTGGAATCGGGGGGTACGCGACGCTATCCTAACGTCGCGGTACGCGACCTATAGGATTTGCGATTTTTCTTAGCCTTTGCTTCGAATTGTGATGGGCCTTTATCGGGAAGCAGGCGCACTGCTATGTGTGGATGGGCTTGCATGGCCGTGCCCCACTAAAAGCCCAATGTACAGCAGTGCGATGAGACCTTTGTGTTGTAGTTTTTTAATGGTTATTATGGGAGCTGATTGTTCTAAATAAAATCGAAGGGGGTGTCATCAGTATGCAGTTCCGAGCAGTAGGTCATGGAGCCAACGAGATTTTCCCGGTGACCAGCCAGCGCACGGCGATCACCGTTCGGCACCATTGTTCATGGTTGTTTGACGTGACATGGAGTTGCTGCCAAGGATTTGGTTACCGGCCGAAATACCGCGGTAACCGGAAATCCCAGCCCGCTCCGATAAATGAGTTTATCGGTTCTCGGGATGTTCGAATTTGTGTTGAATTCGTCTTCTCAAAATCTTTATTTGATTTCTTTTTGATGATTTATGTTTGAATTTCAAATTTTGTCTGGGAATTTCGTCCGGTAACCGGCCAGTAATTTCCGGTAACGGTTACCGGAAATTACCGGCCTCCTCCGAGGAAAAAATAAAACAGTTACCCAAAACCTTGGTTGTTGCCCGACTTGCAGCTAAGCTGCATTTTAGAGTGGATGCAGGGTCAGGCCGGCAAAATTTGGGACCTTGTGCTAAATTTTGAAATGGGCCCTACCTATGGAAAAATTGAAGGAGTCATACACACCAACAAGCCATTGGAGTTACTCTCCTACAAGCTTATTGACTATGAAACTCACGTGGTCGAACTATATTGCTCTTGGGCGAGCGAAGGAGGAAGAGGCGAGATGATGATAGTGCACAGTGCTACAAGGTTTAGCGGTTCGCCCGTTGGACCAGCGGTTCAAACTGTTCACTCAAGGTTAATTAAAGATAAAGTAAAGTCAAATATGTATCTAGTTTTAAACAAATTTAAAGATGTATGCTAGTAATTAATTTGAAGGAGCTACTGGATCTAAAACGTACGCCTACTAACGAAGCACAAGTAATCGCCAGGTCTGATTGCTTGCTTCAGCTGTAGTTTTTGCATTAGGCCACGGAATCAAATCCTGGGTGACGTATATATATTTTTTTATGGATATTGCTTGTGTGCATCAAAATCTGGGGCCTCCAAAAAATTGGGGCCCTGTGCGGTTGGCACACTCCACACACCCCTCGGCCTCGTCCTGGGTGGATGGAGTTGTGTCGGTTCTTGCCGGATGTAGGCCTGGACGCACTAAATTTTCCGCGGTATCAAATAGCGCTTGCCTGCCCCGTGAGCTTCCGCCCGAAAATATGGCCTATTTTCAAAAATATTTTCAAAACTAATCCAAAATGGTAGCGCTTGCCGCTCGACGCCATCCTCTACACCATAACGCCCTCGCGCGGCTTGTGATTTTTGTGAGGACGTCCGGTTGGCTGCTCTCTAGAACCTCTTTGGATTGGGTCCGGCGTTGTCACGTGGGCAGGGACATACCGCAATGCTATGGTAGTCTTGTAGAGGATAGTGTCAAATCGGCAGGCGCTACCGTTTTGGGTAGTTTTGAAAATATTTTAAAAAGTAGATTATTTTGTGATGAAGTTTGCAAGGTTAGTTTTGTCGTTTTTCACGTGTTGCGGGAACTTAATTAGACGTGGCAGTACTGTCGTCAGGGCAAATGAGGGGCAATTGTTGCTCCTGTTCACGAAGACATCGAGGTAGGCGGAACATGGCATAGACTACTCCATGCATCCTAGGATTCATTCACCAACCAGCCAAGAGCCAACCAAGGAAAGCCACCGGGTACCTAAGCCGCTTGGCGCTAATTGTCTCCGTCACGTCCGCCTCGTAACGTGATCGTGTTCCCGTTGTGAAAGAGAGCCATGCAAGCACATGCACGGTTGTTGTTGGTTTCGATCACAATTCACAACACAGTTTCGTACTGGTACTCAGACCATCCTTACATACAGTAGATAAATAGATAGTCCATAGATAATTGGGACTCGGATAATGTTTCATAGTGTGTAGCCGTCGTCGTCGTCCGAGACGTGGTTCTGCTGGTACATTACACCTACCTGTATTATCCGTTCATATCTATACCGACCACTCCCACACATTATCGCACTTTCAGTTAGACACTCTCTCACACAGGGGTGATAGGGGCTGCATTAGCTTGTGCACACGTGCACAGGGATGTGGCAAAAGAATTTCACCTTTGCTTAGCTTTTCTATTTTGTTGCGGATTTTTGGTTCGACAATGTTAGCTTTTACTTTGCCCAATCTAGTTTAAGTCTACACGTATTGCGATGTGAGAACGCTTTTCTTGGGTCGATCGAGCCTTCGGTCGACTCACGAGCGCGTCCAACCCATCTTCCTTGTTCTCTTCTTCCGCAGCGCCGCTCCAACCCAAGTCCTCCCTATCTTCCCTGCCGCCCACCCCGAGTTTGCGTCGGCAACACGCCGAGCCCTGCACTTATCCATGGGGGGTGGGGGTGTAGCGCCGGCGCCGGAGAAGAAGAAGGTGTGGGGGGAGGTTAGAGAAGAGATCAGGGATAACGACAGACGGGTATAGGCGGCGATTTGATAGGGCGGGACGGCCGCGGGCATTTTTTTAATAAAGGGCTTTATTACTTAAAATGTTTAATAATTACACCCGGACTCTGCATAACAAAGATGCACACGTCCGCAAATCTCATAACAAAACAAGAAACTAAAAGCAACAGACGAATTACAATCAAAGAACTGTAAAACGCCTATGCCTAAGGTGGACCAATCCGAAAATCAAGTCGCCACCCATGTTGGATAAAAATATCCCTCGCCGTTCCCTCCAGTCGTGCACATGCCTCCGTAAAAATGTCTCGATATTCCACTGGTTGTAATATGCGGGCGGTGGTAGCAGGCGGTTCGGCCGACGGTGACTTCGGGGTGGAGAGGATCTGGATTGTAGCAACAGAAATCGACCGAGCGATTCTAGCTAGCACATCCTATCACGATGACTATTGTGTTGCAGTCTCGTCATACATTACACTACAGAGTGAAGATGGTCCCGAACTAAAACTCGGCTATGTGTGGATTAAGTGATCTCAATAAAATGGGCATGTAGAGCTCACATGTCAAAGTAACACACGGCAAGATTTCCATAGGTTACCTTATGTGGCCTTCGCTTTAGTGACCTAGTTTAGATATTTATACAAGTCATGGCTAATTTTTGATACTTTGTATATATTTTTTAGTATATTTTTTATACTTAGTATATGAGTACATCACAACGGCGCTGCCCGGTTATTTTTTGGGTTAATTGGATCTATGCCATTGCCCAATTCACAAATTGGAGAAATGCCATTACAAAAACCGAACTTGTAAATATGCCACTCTAACTTCTTCATACTTGTACCTATGCCATTTTGTTCATTACCAAATCTTATACGGCAGTTATACTTTCATATATACGCATTACACACACGTACTAGACAGAAAAAAAAGAATCGATCCAAAAATTACAGAAAATCAAAAACATCCCGTCTCGAGCATCAACCTCCAGCCGAGACGTGTGGGCAACCAAGGAGTAGCGCGCGGGGATGGGGCAGCTTCCAGCCGCGGGCGCCTCCCGCCGCCGTCGCCTCCCGCCGCCGAGACCTGCGGGCAACCAAGGAGTGGCGCGCCGGGGTGGGGCAGCTTCCGGCTGTGAGCGCCTCCCGCCGCCGGCGACTCCAGCCGCGGGCACCTCCCGCCGCCGTCACCTCCCGCCGCCGCCGCCCCTACGGTTCGTCGGGCGCTCGCTCCGTCTCGAGAGCTGGCTCCCTTCGTTTCGTTTTTGTTCCTGGATCGATTCTCTACCGTGCGGTTCAGCTTTGTATAAGGTTTTGATCGATTCTTTTTTTTTCTGTCTAGTACGTGTGTATAAAGCGTATATACGAAAGTATAACTGTCATATAAGATTTGGTAATGAACAAAATGGCATAGGTACAAGTATGAAGAAGTTTGAGTGGCATATTTCCAAGTTCAGTTTTTGTAATGACATTTTTCCAATCTGTGAATTGGGCAATGGCATAGATCCAATTAACCCTTATTTTTTACCAAAAGAGACTCCTGTTTTCCATTGGCGGGGCTGCAGACAGACTGTTGGGCGGGCAGGCTCAAAGAAGAGCCCATTTTTTCTTTCACAACCCAATTTGTCTCTCAGTTTTTTTGGTTGTGGGCTGGACGGGCATAGCCCAGTTCAATTTCAACATAGCTCCGCCACTATTCTCGTCAATTTCCGTTAAACAAACCGCCACAGTATATACATAAGTAAAAGAAATAAAATAACGAAAGGAAAGCATCAGGTTTTTTTTGTTTGCGAAACACAGTACAACGCAGGTACTCATATACACGCGCACACTCACCCATATAAACGCACACACGCACACCCTATCAAATCTCTACTTAACAACCTATCTTTACTATTAAAAAATTGCTGCACTATACAAATAAAATAACTGGAGGGTAGTAGTGCAGAGAGCCTCGGAGAGCAACCTGAACAAAGTGTTCCCCAAATTCATTTGGAGGGGACAACTACAAGCTTACAACAAATTATGGTCGGACATGTATATAACGAACTGTACTAAAACTCCACTAGTAGATTGTCTATCTATCTAGATACACAGCACACAAAAGGTAGTCTGGATCTTACAGAGTTAAATATTGGCACATCACACCACACAATTAACAAATGGATTTTTAGATAAAGAGTGTATATTAATATCGCGGAGATATAAATTACACCCAGCCTCTGCAACAACGCAATAACCAGAGCCATTACGGATGCACACAGACGAAAGACAATAAGAAGAAGAAATAAAAAGAAAAGTCCCGCTACGGAGTTACAGTCCTTGCGGCAGCCGCACAACCACCACCAAAACAACACCTGATGTCCAATTCTTCAAAAGCAACGCCTTCAAGAAGAACAGTGCCAGGCACAACCAATTAAGGCCAGACCTTGGGTTTTCACCCTGAAGATAGTCCTCACTCTCAAAACAATGTCTCCAACAAGACCACTGTCAGGCACAACCAATTAAGGCCAGACCTTGGATTTTCATCCTGAAAGGTAGGACTTTGGACTTCACGTATGTTATCGCCCCCATTTACATGCCGCTGCTCTAAGTCATGAAACACCAAGCCAATTCCTCATCGCCAGAAAGATTCGAACCACCATTGCCAGTCCTCAGATCTCGCCTTCCATGTCATTCTCCGCCAGCACCATGGAACAAGAAAGCGTGCTCCATGATATTAACAGCCAGCAGAGTTTCGAAGCGCTCCCTCTGAAACCAAACGGTCAGAGAAAAAACATGGGTGCGCACGATCGAATACCATCTGATCCAGTAATCTCCAGGCATGAGTCGCCCAGTGGAGTTCGCCGGCGGAGCCTTCCGAAACACGACCGTCCAGCCAGATCGATGGGGACCAACATCCGGTAGATCTTCATCTCGCCGCGAATAAGAACCAAGGACCACCGCCATTATTCTTCAGTCTCGCAAGCCCCGACGCTGCAAGGCCACTCCCAGCAGAAACGGCAGCAACGGAGGAAGTCAACCAACGCACAGCTAATCGGCGTGGCCAAAGCCACCGCCAGATCGCCGGCTCGAGTTGGATCCCGCAGCCCAGATTAGATCTGGGACCAAGATCAGAACGCTTGATCCCTTTCGCCAAGACGGAGGAGAGGCACCGGCAGCGCCCCACCGCCTCGACGCCGCCGCGCCGCCAAGAGAACTCAGGCGCCGGCCGTACGACCGCGCCGCACCGTGCCCGCCGCCTGCGCCTCACCGCCTCCGTGAGCCGTCGCCGCGAGACACCTCTTCTGCCCACCGTCAAGGACGGGATGGGCGCCGCCACCGCCACCAGGGCCGGCAGCAGCGGCGGCAAGGGGGCTGGGATGGTGGGTGGCTGCTAGGGTTTGGGGGCGGTCGCCTCCGGAGCCGCCTAGAGGGAGGCGACCCGGGAGGAAAAAGTGTCCAGTTTTCTGCCTGCCGTAGTTGTTTTGGCAAATGGCGTCTAACCCTATTACTACCCTATGCAATTAGTGAGGTCTCTAATCATGCTCATTTTACTAATCAGTAGCAAGAGAATTCTTTTAAGCCATTCTATGAGCTAGGAGAATCTGCGGTGGTGATGCATACTAGTCGTCGAGGCGCTCATCGGCAGCTATCCGGAAGGTCCCAGCGTCGGATGGGTCTGGCGCCATACAGAGGCAAAGCATGTCGCACCAGTTGGCCACAGGCGACTAGTACATGTGGAAGTTGCAATGGTGCTTCACCGCCCTTGCCGGCTCGCGTGAGTAGAGCCATGCCTTGTCAGTCGCCTCCATCGGACTCGTGGTCTGTCACCTAGAAGTGCCCCCACTTCGCTGAATAAAATGGAGTCTACTTCTTATGTAAAGAAGGGAAATGACAATTACTTGTAATAAGAAATCCACGGATTTTTTTGGTTAAGCATAATGGTAAAAAATCAAGATATATCGGGTTGGGACCCTCCTCTTTTATCCGGGCTTGGGACCGGCTATGCAATAATATTAAGTATAAACTTAACATTAATATCATAGGCAGAGTTCCCCCACCCCAACACCCCTAAAAATCCACCCAACAACCCAACCCAAAGAAAAATAAGAACTGAAACAAATAGAAACAAAACAAAATAAAATACAGCAAACACCCACAGCATTTTTTGGAATTTTTTCTTGAGACACACAGCAGTACATGCTAGAAAAGCAGAAAAAATAATTTACTTTTTTTACTTTTTTCGATAAAATGGGAAAAGTATTTTGAGAAATAATAAATATAAATCAAACAAAATAAAAGAGCTCAATACTATTTTTTTGTTTTTTCTCATTTTTTGTATAAGTAAGCAAAGAAAATATCTCAACGGGTAACAAATTTTCGATCCATGCTGCAGATGGCGGTCTGCGGACGTGTGTGCATCTCCAACAAGCAGTGAGAGCCTATATATGGAGAAAAATGTGTCACACAAAGTAAGCTTGGCTGTACAAATTAGAGAAGAAGAAATAAACAACCTAGTTCGCATGTATCTATATTCTGGATAGCGTTAAACAGGAAAGAGATATATGCATGTACCGTGCAGGTTCTTCATTCCTTCTCCTCCTCCTCCTCGGACTCCTCCTCCTCCGAACAAACATCGTCTTCCGATGTACAGTAGGACATAATAAACGTCAGTCAGACATGCATGCATAAAAGCGTCAGGGAAAGGAAATTAGCATCATTCATGGTTCCTCATTACGTACCACGCTCGGGTATGTCCGGCTCGAAGTCGATTTGGAAGGCGGGACGGTTAGGATGGGAACGGAGTGTGTTCGTGAGCGAAGCCTCCGCTTGCCTGGCGTCCTCGACAGTGACTCCTGAGCGGTGGAACTGGACTAAGGCCGACAGAAGGGACGGCTTACCGATACGGTGGCAAAATTCTTCGTCGTTTTTGACCCGCACAGTCAGAGCAGCTATAGAGAGAAAAACCTTCAGTCAGAGATGCATGCATAAAAGCGTCAGGGAAAGGAAATTAGCATCATTCATGGTTCCTCATTACGTACCGTCATTTAATATACAGGAAAGAAGCCTGTTGTATTCCTCCAACTCATCCTCATAGGAAACATCGTCTTCCGAAGTACAGTCGGACAAAATAAACGTCAGTCAGACATGCATGCATAAAAGCGCCAGGGAAAGGAAATTAGCATCATTCATGGTTCCTCATTACGTACCACGCTCGGGTATGTCCGGCTCGAAGTCGATTTGGAAGGCGGGACGGTTAGGATGGGAAAAGAGTGTGTTCGTGAGCGAAGCCTCCGCTTGCCTTGCGTCCTCGACAGTGACTCCTGAGCGGTCTAACATGACGTAGGCCATCCGAAGGGACCGCAGGTTCCCCATGCCCATGTCAAAACAATCCAAACCGTGGCAATCTTCTTCCTCCTTTATGACCCGCACAGTCACAGCTATAGAGAGAAAAACCTTTTCAGCCTTGGGCATAGCTCCTGGGTGGAACGCGATTTGCCATGACGAGGCGGACAACTTGAATGATTTCAGACAACGGAACCCAACAACGCTGACGAGTAGCAGCTCCGCCCCTAAGCCAATCGTCAAATCGAGACTACGAAGAGCCGGTAACCTTCCAAGGTTGTCCAGAGTCTCCTGTTGTCCTTCCACCAATGTGATTTCTAACTTTGAGAGTTGCGATAGATACGAGGGATCCCTCCTTATCCATGCTGGCGGTGTAGAGAACATGGTATCGGCTGCAGTAAATTCCTTGAGACTTCCGGGCGGCATCCAACGTTCCCCCAAAAGATCCAATATCAGTCCCTCTCCATCACCTACACAAATTACTAATATTTGGATGTTGGAGAAATTACCTAGGGAATCCACGAAAGCTTCCTCCATCTCCAAGCTCCAATTAACAAACTCAATGCGGAGCTCTCTTAATTTTTTCATGCCGCCCAACTCTTTCGTGATGCTTACGGAGTCACACCAGATCTCACCCAAAACTTCCATGGATGCCAGGTTCCCCAACCCATCTGGAAGCCTCTTGTGAAGCCTCCAGGAAACATTCTCAAAAAGTAGGCACATCAATCTTTCCCAGCTTAATAATTGTCGATGGCAGTTCCATATCCCTATTTCCACTCAAATCAAGCACCTGCAAAACTGCAACTTTCCAATTTCTTCGGGATCTTGAAATTTTTGTATGGGCTAGACCTAGAAACCTTAGGCGCAACATACTCCCAAATCCTGAAGGTTTACATTACTATGATAGCCAAAATCACATCCAGACAAATCCAATACACGTACAATAACAAAGCTCGCGAAAGACGGCATTAGATAAAGTCCAAATGCAACAACGGACCTCACTTGAGACATACTCATTGATTTGAGAGCGCTGGCTTCAAGATCTCTTTTTCTAGTATTCCGTAGCGACAGCCTGCGGCTATTTCTCCGTGAAGACACCCCATCATCAGCACCATTCAATACAGTAATAAAGTTGTCCTCATTTGACAAGGAAGAAATTAGTTCTAGAACCATATCATGTACTCGGCAAGCTACTACTTTACTGTCAATATCATCATTATCATCATGACCATATACCGGCATGATCATGTTTCTATTCACAAGCTCACAGAAATAAGCTTCCCCAATCTCAAAGAGACTGCTTTTAGCCTTTTCAAGTTGGACAAAACTTTCGGCAATCCACATCCATATCAACCGATCTTTTTGGATCTCGTAGTCCTCCGGGAACATGCTTAGATATAATAAGCATGTCTTCAGATGGGAAGGAAGATCATAATAACTAAACGATAGTATCCTCAACATCTCCTCCACACTTGGGTCTTCTGTAAGCCCACGACCAATAGACTCGAGCAAAGACTTCCATTCAACTAAAGGTTTTACCTGATGATCACTAGCCAAAAGACTAGCTATAGTAATGATGGCTAATGGCACTCCACCGCATTTTTTCAATATATCTATGGACACTTCCAAAACTCATCGGGACATCCACCATCATGAAAAAATATCTCTTATAGAAGAGTCTTTTGGAATCATAGTCACTCAGAGGTTCCATTTGATAAACAAAATCATTAGTAGAGGAGCAACATAATTTCGATAAACTGGCAATACGAGTGGTCGTGATTAGCGACTGCCAAATTGGTGCTCCTTGAGAATGCCCAGTTTATAACTCTCCACAGTTTTTCATCCCATATATCATCAATTACAATGAGGTACCTATATCAATTATGAGATCACTAATTATGAGAAACCATATCATTTGATACACGTGGAAAAGTAAAACTGGGTCAAGGGAAATAGAATCTAGCATGATGATGTGGAACGAAGATGCTAGAAGAAGCAACTACAATGGTAAAAAAAAAGATGGCGTCAATTGCTAGATTACGAACCTGCAATGCTTAGATATAGTTCAGCTACACGTTTTCTAATATTGCAACTCTGATCATATCACTAAGTATGAAGTAATACAATCTATATATATCGCACCAATAATACATGTTGCGGGTACAAATTTGCTAAACGAAAAGGTAATAGAATCACATACTAACAAATTAATAATTAAGATATTTTTATTAATTAATCCAAATAGGTGTTATATTCAATGACGGATGAACACGTAAGTCTGTTGACATGGTTTTGGCTACTTGTGTGAGTATAATAATCAAATACTACTCAACTCCACTATGCCATGGATGGGCTCGAAATGATGTAAGACTAACCTATAAGTAGTGTTTAGAAAGTAAATTTGTTGCATAAGGCGGCACAAAGTAATCAACTAACCTTATTTTTTCTCAAGAAACTAGCAGCTTTATGATTTATATATTACCGCACAACTACAATAGAAAAATAATTACCAATGGAAGAAAGTTGCCATCATTAAGTAAGTGTTAGACGACATGCATGTAGGTACCTTTTTTCTCGAGACTTTCCCGTAGTTTGTCGACAAGTTGTCTTTCATCCAGAATAGTGAAGTGACTTTCATACATGCCAATATCAAGAAGGATGTCAGGAGAATCTTCTTTGCATCGACATTTTGACCAACAGGAACAAAAGCCTTGCAGTTAAAATCTCCTTTGATCTTGTCATAAACTGTTTTGACAAGAGTAGTCTTTCCTAATCCTCCAAACCCGACGACGGACACAATCCTCAGCTGGTTCTTCGTATCATTGTCTCCATCTGAGAGCAACTTTATTAGCTCGTCATCTCTTTTCCAGCAATGCCAACAAGCTCTGTCACTTCCTTGTACAGAGACCCAAGACGAGGATCGATGGTCGTCAAGGGTGGAGGCGTATCAAGAATATTATCAACATTGTACCTTTCACGCCTGTTAGCAACATCTTGGACTTGCTTATTAATATACTTGATCGCGTCGGCGATCTCATGACGAGCCTTCCCCTTAGTGAACAAGCCGGCCAGCTTCTCTGTAAGCCGTTTGAGCTTGCTAGACTTGGTGGCCGTCTCAGAGTCATCATCGACACGCACCAGGAACTTGTCGATGAGATCCTCCATGTCGAAGGAGAGCTCCCTCACCTCCCCTGCCCAGAGTTTGACCTGCTTGTCGAGCTTGTCCCGCGGGACCTCTGCCACCTTGCAGAGGGCAGCGTGCATACTATTCATCTCCTTCTCGAGAGACTTGATGCCTTCTTTGACGCCCTTCTGCAGCTTGTACTCGTCACTGAGGAGCTCAACGAGCTTGGGGAGCAGGGAGCCCATGGCTCCCGTTGCCAGATCCATGGCTACTGATGGTGGATTACTCTAGTTGGTTTGTTGCTTGGTTGACGAACGCACAATGGTTGTTGTACGTCTTGGTGCCGTGGAGTTGCTCTTTGTAGAATCCGGCCGGCCCGGCATGATGGCAATCATGTATATTCAAAGTCGTCGGTCAGGGCGTTGAATGCACATGGTACACACATTCATGTAGATAGGGGACAGCTTAATACTCGAGTATGTGGTTGGCTGTGTCTGCAAGACTGTTTCATAAATATAGGATATTGTAGCTTAGTTTTGGTCCAAAATCCTTTCCAATAAACCCCATGCGCCGAGTTATCGTAAATCGATTATAGTCAGGTAAGAAGTCCACTCTGCGGGGCTCCTTCTAATATGATTGTCTTCTGCTATTGAGAATGAGACGTTTGTAAAATAAACTAATACTCCTACTTGGTTCAAGCGAAGGTTTCTGCAAGGATTAAATATCAGGCAACGTCCTAAATTTTTTGAATTGTTTTGGAAAACCGTCACACGTTCAGAAAAAACTTTGAACATCTCTTATTTTCAGAAAACTAAAAAAAGATGAGATGTATACCATGTGCGCAAGTAACTTGACCAAGTTTTGGTATGACCTGGTCCTGGAATTCATTGGAAACTTCAAACTAGAGACGTCAGAAGAAAAAAAGAGATAAGAATTGGTTGGCTGAAATAAGAGATGCATTATTGATAAATAGCAGTGTAGGTAACCATCGGGATGCATTATTTCCGGCCAAGTTGTTGATATGTATTCGAGTTGATTGATTGGGCATAGCTGTCCACGTACATGATGCTCGTCGACATAGTTGAAACTTGGAGATGAATTAGTTAACGCGACGCAGACTAAGGCATGGCCTAGTGGTGGGGAGGGGCTGATGTCTTCCCACCCACCCGAGTTCAAGTACTCATGCTTGCAATTTCGGTGATGTTGTACCCTCCTCTATCAAAAAATCACGTGGCTCTCCCACGTAGGAATCAATTAGTTAACGCGACTCGCTACGCAAAGACTTCCTATTTTAGGGGGCGGCTTAACATGCGGTTGTGCTCCCGGCCACGCTCGCTGTGCTTCCTGCCCAGCTCCATTACTCTGTACCCGTTTTTTTTTTTTTTAACCAGAGGCAAAAGCTTTGCCCCTTATATTAATTAAACAGAAGGTGCCCGGTTTATTAGTGGAAGAAACCGGGCGAAAACCAAACAACAAACACCAACGCCAACAACAACGAACGCCACGGGGCAAAGCCCACACAACACCCACTCCACGGCCAGCCGGCCAGCAATCCACCCTTACTGGAGAGGAGAAACCGCAACTGCTATGGGAGGAGCAGGCACGGGACACTCCGTCGCAGATGAAAGCAGCCACAACCGGGGAGCCGGTTTTAGACGAGGGATGGAAACTCTATTAACCCCTGGGTACAGAATTACTTCTGTCACCAACAATGTCGCATACGTTGGAATGACAGTGGCGTGGATTCTGAAATTTATGGCACGGTTGTCTTCTGAAGCCTGTTTTTTCTTGGTCAAACTGAAGATGTTAATTGAATTGAGTTGATCTCGTATTTGACTGTTCCTTCGTATATGGAGTATTTTGCAAGTGGTACCCGACAAGTAGCTCATCAACTATGGCTCCTTCTTTACTGATGATTGTGCTAGCAGTCCAACAATAGACAGTTTAGTTAGTGCGCGCCATTGGCACTGCCGAGTGCAGAGGTTCAGTCTTCAGTGTGTTACTCATCAACTACTGTATTTGGTAGACGATAGTTCCAAACTTCCAACTTACTGAAAAGCTCCACGTTTGGCAAAAACCATAGTGCACTGATTAACTAAACAAAGGAGCTAATATCCTCATGCAAGGCTGCAACTATGCTATAACTTGCTTGCACGAAGGAACAAAAATGTTACGCAGTGAGCGAATAGTATGTCAGAAAAAAAAATCCAATTCCCTGTCACTGCCCCTGAGTCGACCTACATGTTTTTTCAGATATTCGAGCAAGATGTCCTGATTGATCGCTGTCGGTGCAGCTCTAGCATATGATTAACTGCAACGTACATATGCACCTCTGACACAGAAGCGCATGCACAGAAAGAGTGTGGTGGCCGGGCTACACGTAGCCCTGTATTTTAAAATTTCAAAATCTACGGTAAATTCTGAAAATAATTCTACACTTAGTTAATGATGATTTCTACCCGTGTGCAAAAAAACAAATGCGAAACATTCTAAATTTTAGACTGTGTAAAATTGACAAATTTCTGGAGCTGGGTGGTAAATAGTGACAGATTCTCAAAATTGTCAAGATTTGTCATTTCCATGTAGGCGGGAATACAAAACATTTCAAGTTGAAATTTTGCAGAAGCGTAGAAAATGTCATTGTGAACGTCTAGAAATTTTTCTAGAATTTTAGGAAACTTAAAAATGGTGATTAAAAAAAGTTAAGAAAACCGGGCTACATGTAGCCGGGCTACAATGTGACTTTTCGATGCACAGAACAGAAGCGATATTTGCATGATTAAGTAGATGCATGCACATGCACGAGCTTGCATATTCCTCGAGCTGAGCTCTGTTTGGCTAGTATTTAAGAAGGAATTCTGGGTTAGGTGACTGTAGCCGATTGGACACTGAACTATCCAACTAATACTCCGTATCTCTGTCAGTATGTTTCGGTGTTGTACTGTTGTTACATGATTTTGGGTAGCGCCTGGAGAAGCTGTGTCCGGGATCTTCATGATAATCTATTTAGTATTCTGGTTCGTGTCATCGCAATGTTTAGTTGTTGAAAAAAAAAATAGCACAGGTTTTTTGTCCTCACGAAATCATCACCGACAATTCCGAAAGGCACTCACGTCACTGCGGGGTTTTTTTTTCCCGAAGGAAACGTCACTGGATCACCGATATTCTTAGTCTTGTTTGGGATTGCGATGGGCCTGTGCCGGGAAACAGGCGTACTGCTATGTCTGGATGGGCTTGCCCGGCCGTCCCCACAAAAAGCCCAATGATAGCCAGTGCGGATAAGGCCTTCAGTTATAGGAGCTTTGTTTCGGTAAAAAAAAAGTTATAGGAGCTTTGTTCCCTCAAAAAAAAAAAAAAAAGAGCTTTGTCTCAAAACAAAAAAATTCTACAAGCTGATTTCGTAAAAAAACAACGCTTTATTGATTAAATAAAATCAATACATAATGATCCCCGGACAATCCGAAATTGAATGGAAAACATCACTAGAGGTAACAGAAATGCAGGATTAGAGAAAACGATGAACATTTGTTATGAACGATATGCAAATAAATGATGAAGAAACGAGATCAAACCAATGGAGACACGGTATTTTAACGTGGGAAACCCTTCCAAGATGGAAGAGAAAAGACCACGGGCGTCAGCCAGCAAATCTTCACTGTAATCAGGTGAGGTTACAAACGTCGGGGATTTACAACAATTAACTTATCCCAAACCGGCGGCGTATAAGAGGTATATATAACGGTGGAACCCTAATCCAAGTCGGTAACAACTCGTACCGTACTGGGACTCGCACCACTCCGTCCGAAGTTAGGCTTTATCTTTAACTTGAATTTGGATCACAATAAAATAACAACATTTAGCTAGTTTTTTTTACATGTTAGATAATACGGATATAATCTAGACCTAGCACTAACGTCGAAGGACTATGGTATCGGGTATAGGGAGCATCGACGACCCAAAGGCAGTCAAATGGCCCTTTTAAAAAATAAAGGTAGTCGAATGGGACTACTTCTGGTCCAAACATATCACCATGAGTAAATATATTTCAATGAAGACTGTTGCGATCCGCAAGTTGTTGGTCTCACCTCTAAAAATACAGGGTGATTTTAAAAAAAAAGCATCGACAACAAGGGGAAAGGACGAGAGGATTCTGGAAACAAACTACTTGTTGCCAACTAATGTATTCTACAATGTCCAATATCTACACAAAATAAATATATTCCTACAGTCAAACCTTTACCACCCTATTTGTTAGATTTGTACACAATAATATAGTCATTCGAAATTGGTTGATACTTAAGGATATTAATGAAAATAGCACATTTGAATTTACTATAGTACATTAAGCATACATTAATTTGTAAAGTATTATAACACGATTTGGTTTGTTAAAATCCACAGTGAATCCGTTTTAACAAAAATAATTAAGCTTTTGAAAGTAAATTAAAAAAACGCGTGAAAACTGAAAATACAATTTCAGTTTAGTGTAAGACATTGTATTTATCATGAAAAAATAAAAAATGCACCATATACGAACATGATTGTATTGCTATTTATGCTTGAAAAAAACTACATAAAAATGTATAAGTAGAAAAGTCACACATTTACTCAAAAGTTTAGTGATGAAAAAATTAAAAATGTTTAATATAAATAAAAATAGTGGTTAGTTTTAACTCAAGATAACAATGGGCACATCCCCGCCTGGCCGGTGATTGCTCTTTCTTCCTCGTTTATATGGAGCCAAATATCCCTAGCAATCTGTCTATGGTCTCCTAAATCAACTCCATCCTTCTTCTTTCACTTTTCTTACAATTATCAGTTTGGAAAAGGTGGTGTTATATAATCTAAGAAACTGGGGAATCATTGCACCAAGTTTCTACCAAAACAAAGTTTTCTCAAAATTATTCATCACTTCCTTGGCAAACTGCTGGAAGGTATTGTTAACCCCCATGAGATTTTGCTGAATATGTCAGCTCCCACGCCTTGAATATGCCGTATTATGTGTTTATGAACTATGTGCCATTTGTGATCGTTTTGATATTTTTATGGATGCCTGACACGGCTAAATTTGAATTCTGAACTTGGATATATGTTATGAATTGTGCTATAATATTAGTTATGAACTTTACACATTTGTTAAAAATTCGTGCTAAAATATTGGAGCTACACAGACATACATGTCCGTTTGGGGCCGCGGCTGGGTGCACCAAACAAAGTGTCCGTGGACACATGTCCGAGGCCCCCAAACAAACATAATGTGTCCGAAAGGACAGTGCCGGCGTCCATGGGCTTCATTCAAAACTTCGGCGACGCTGCTACCTATTCACCGACCAACTCCACACACCACAAGAAGGCATGGCCATCGCCATGAGAAGTCTCACAAGTCTGGTTAGTAACACTCCTATTTGCATGCGTCAAGGTGTTCTACTCACGGTTAGTTACATCATGTTCATGTTAGAGTCCCAAGTAAATAACGCTAACAAAAACTATACTGAGATACAGAAATAACGACGTAGTAACATCACCATCCTAGTTGATGTCCGTTCCTCCTCCGCGGAAAGCTCGAGTAGGGTGAACCTTGAACCTGAAACCTAACCCGGGACGAGACGAAAGCGGCCGGTGTGGCAATGCAAGAATCTTACTAGAATAAAATCAAACTGCATGAATGTTAATTAGCAGTTACGTTTAGAACAATGTCTCTAGAACCTGGGGTTACGTGCTAATAAATGAGATGCATGTAGCCATCCATGCTTTTCCGGCCGGTCGCGAGTAGTTTTCTCCGCGTTTCTTTCCTTCTTTTTTCTCCTGGACGATGATGATGCGATCGAGCCTGTCTCAAGCAGATGTATAATCATCAGATCCACCATGCGCGGCAGCTGAGCCGATGCTACGATGGCAACTCGAGACTGACCGAATCGTAGTTTAATATCACCGGCTTCGGCCGACCGGCCGTAAGCGTACTTGGATCTTACGTCTCCATCGACGCCGACGAGTTCGTTACATACACGGCGACGAGAAGCGAAGCGCGCCCAACTACTCTGCTCCATGACACGCCGAACGCTCAGGCTACGAGAGCTAGGCAGAAGATACTGAAGAAGGTGGTACTTCAACTTGACGCCACATGAGAAACCGGCTAACTGCTGACTGAAGTGTCTTTTTGGTCACATCTCAACTAACGTGAAGATCTTTCTCATGTCGATCTACCGGCAGATGATGATAATGCAAACGGCCAATCCAAACCAAACGCTAGCTATTACCGTGTTTCCCCTTCCTTAGATAAATGCGATGCAGATTTTTCAGAAAAGAGCTTTCATTGTTATTTTGCTACACATACACTGGTGACTGCTAATTCATATCCGTTCGGAGGTTATCTCGCCTTAAAGCATTATATTTGGCGTTTATTCAGACATGTACTGGTTGCTGGTTCCCTAACCTCCAGGGTTTCCCTTAGTTACCAAGACAGAATAGCCTTTTTTTTTACTGGGTCCCAGTCAAAGAGAAAAGGCCAGGTCAGATCAATGGGTGGCATGCACATCCAATCTGGCAAAAGCAGCAAGCTCCACCGCAACAACTCCGCATCTCTAAGCAATAAGCCACAGCAGCATACACACTGCAAGCTTGGAAAACAGATTATGGCGCGAACAGTGGCTTATATTTGCTAGCTCCGACATACACAAGATGGAGAAGAGGACGGGCAATGCAAAGCTTAAGAAAAGGTGGTTATGGATTTGACCCTGAGGGCCACATTTAACTTGAGAAGTTCACAAAGGAAGCTGCATTCCATTTTGCATTGCATATATGTGTGGTGCAGCAGGAGACTAGCAGTCTATCTGAAAAAGAAATCGAAAGCTAGCGGGCATAAAAGGCTAACCATGTTTTTGTCATTCGCGGTGAAGGTCCCATAAAGCTTTCACATGTTTCAGAGCAGAGGTGATATACCACCCACATTGAATTATTAGTGTGAAGCACAGAACAGTTATGAGATTATCATTTAGCTACGTTTTTCAATGATTAATAGCTGCACAGGGCACCTAAACGTCTAGACGACAGTGGAATTCCTCGGCACTGAACTACATCCCTGCCCGGCAACTTTTGCTGTTCTGCGTAAAGTTAATCATAACCGTTGGCTAGCTACGATGCTACTGCTGATTAATGCATGCATACATGGGATGATAACATTGAATCGCTAATCGGCGAACCTATCTTCTACTCCTTACTCTGACACTTAAATTAACAATTCTCTCCTTATTACCATTGAGCTTAACTGAAACTCTTTTTTTTTTAGGTTAAGACGGTCGTATCCGCCATCCGATTAGATAGAATAGAGGTTTTATGTACAGAATTTTGAGAAAGGGAAAAATCCCTTTAACTGAAACTCTGAGCTAGCTAGTGGCCCTTTGCTTTTACTAGTACCGGAGAAGGAAACTGGTATTGCAAGACATGCCTGCGTCTTGGTGCACCATCGTATCACCAGCTGCATGGCGCACAAAGAAGTATCTAGCGTGAAAATAACATATTTTCCCTCTCAAAACCCAACCATTTCTTCCGAGGTTTCAGACAAAAACTACAAATAATCGCCCGTCCGTCAACTTGCACCGGCAGATGGAGCAGAAAGAGGGAGCAAGCAGCGGCCCTATGTCAGCATTTTCTATGTACGCCCACCAAACCCAGCCAACCACTATGACTCGGTGACCCCCTACCATGCACGCAACCATGGAGGATCTCACGTAGTGCTGCAGCCGTTTATATAGCCACTCCAACCCTACTCATGTCACTCACCACCTCCATCCATCAAGGTATCCATCTGTTCTAGAGCTCAAGAGATCGATCCGACGCAGCTACGGAGTTGCATTGAGCTAGCCCAGGAAGCTACAGGTACAATGGGTGATGCTCGCCGCCTCCGGTGCGCCTCCCCTGCATGCCTCCTCCTCGTCTTCCTCCTCGCCATGCCGGCCCTCACCGCCGGCCTCACCCGACGCTACACGTTCAATGTGACGATGTCGACGGTGACGCGGCTGTGCACGACGAAGAGCATCCCGACGGTGAACGGCCAGTTCCCGGGGCCGAAGATCACCGTCCGCGAGGGCGACCGGCTCATCGTCAACGTGCACAACAACATCAACAACAACGTCACCTTCCACTGGCACGGCGTGCGGCAGCTGCGGAGCGCGTGGTCGGACGGGCCGGCGTACATCACGCAGTGCCCGATGCGGCCGGGGCAGAGCTACGTCTACAACTTCCGCATCGTCGGGCAGCGGGGCACGCTGTGGTGGCACGCCCACTTCTCCTGGCTCCGCGCCACGCTCTACGGGCCCATCGTCATCCTCCCGCCCCGCGGCGTCGCCTACCCGTTCCCCAAGCCCTACAGGGAGGTGCCCCTCATGCTCGGCGAGTGGTTCAACGCCGACCCTGAGGCGGTGATCAAGCAGGCGCTGCAGACCGGCGGCGGCCCCAACGTCTCCGACGCATACACCTTCAACGGCTTCCCTGGCCCGACATACAACTGCTCAGCCAACAGTAAGATTAATTCAGGCTTGATCTATCAGCGCCAAATCCATCCTTAATTACGGTGCAGTAAAAACACGTACTAGCGTTGAATGCTGGTTGTGATATCTCTGTGACGTGGCAGACACGTTCAAGCTGAAGGTGAAGCCCGGGAGGACGTACATGCTGCGGCTCATCAACGCTGCGCTCAACGACGAGCTCTTCTTCGCGATGGCCAACCACACGCTCACCGTCGTGCAGGCGGACGCCAGCTACGTGAAGCCCTTCACCGCCGCCACGCTCGTCATCTCGCCGGGCCAGACCATGGACGTGCTCCTCACCGCGGCGACCAACCCGTCGTCCTCGGCCTTTGCCATCGCCATCGCGCCCTACACCAACACGGTCGGCACCTTCGACAACACCACCGCGCAGGCCGTCCTCGAGTACGCCCCGCAGAGGGCAGCCGCCGTCCGAAACCTCCCGGCGCCGCCTCTCCCGCGGTACAACGACACCGGCGCGGTCACCAACTTCACGTCGAGGTTCCGGAGCCTGGCGAGCGCACAGTACCCGGCGCGCGTGCCGCTGGCCGTGGACCGGCACTTCTTCTTCACCGTCGGGCTGGGCGCCGACCCGTGCCAGAGCCCGGTGAACGGGACGTGCCAGGGGCCCAACAACACCAGGTTCGCGGCCTCCATCAACAACGTCTCCTTCGTCATGCCCAGGTCGACCTCGCTCCTCCAGGCGCACTACCAGCGCCGCTACAGCGGCGTGCTCGCCGCCAACTTCCCCGCGGCGCCGCCGCGCAGGTTCAACTACACGGGCACGGCGCCCAACAACACGTTCGTGACGCACGGCACCAGGGTGGTGCCGCTGAGCTTCAACACCACTGTGGAGGTGGTGCTGCAGGACACCAGCATCCAGGGCGCCGAGAGCCACCCGCTGCACCTGCACGGCTACGACTTCCACGTCGTCGGCACCGGGTTCGGGAACTACGACGCCGCCAACGACACCGCCAAGTACAACCTCGTGGACCCCGTGCAGCGGAACACCATCTCCGTGCCCACCGCCGGCTGGGTCGCCATCCGCTTCGTCGCCAACAACCCCGGTAGGTTATTAACTTTCCCATAAATAAACTAAATACTAATGTGGACCACTTATCACGTGGTTGACTTCTGTTGACTGGATCATTTGAACTGATGACTTTTGTGTGGGGCCGGGTAGGTGTGTGGATCATGCACTGCCACTTGGACGTGCACTTGAGCTGGGGCCTGTCCATGGCGTGGCTCGTCAACGATGGCCCGCTGCCCAACCAGAAGCTGCCGCCTCCACCGTCCGATATCCCCAGATGCTCCTAGCCTACGGCTCAGATCTGTGGCGGTTTTGATCCGTGAAAGGCATGTCCGGTGCATGCATTAAAAATCTCCATTCGTGGTGGGGTCGAGGTATCCGCTCGATCGGTTGGGCCTGACTGGTGTGCCCGTTTTTGTGATGTTTGGTTTTCTTGCCTCTTGGACAGAAACAAAGATTGATGTAAACTTAGTAAAAAAAGATTGATGTAAACTTAGTAAAAAGAGATTGATGTAAACTGTAAAAAAAAATCTATGGATGTCATCGTGTCATTCATGTTCTTGTTCTTGTTCTTGTTTCTTGGAAGGAAATTATGTTATTCTTTGATTTCACTTTTTTCCTTCTCGTCGTAGAAATTTCTTAGTGTTCAAAAGTTCAAATCGAATTTTGGACCAGCTAATGATTTATTCCGGCGTTCAATTTCGGGATTGCTTCCTAATATCTAGTCTGGCCACTACTAAACTAAACTTGACGCGGTGTCTCACTTGGGTCACTGAGCTTACAAATACCTAAATTATGGTTACATACGTTGCTTAAGTGACTCAGTACGGTCACAGTTTTTCTGTTGTTGCAAAAAGACGGGCCGACCAAAACCCTATGTGGTTCGGTCGGACCCGATTCTCTCGTGGTCGTCTCCGTCGTCGCCAACTCCCTAGTTCCCACATTCGGCCATCCCCACCCGCCGTCTGCCATTGCCGTCGTGTCCGCCCTGTTCTTCTCGAGCTCCATCGGGACAGGTCTCCGCGGCCGGTCATTTGTGGCGCCCCTCATCGGTTGCCGTGACTCTTATCAAGTTGGTGTGGAAATTCTGTTATTCTTTGATTCCTCATTTTTTTTTCCTTCTCATCGTGGACATTCCTTACTATATTGCCTGTATAGATTGCGTCTTGGCCACTGCTCCTGGTTTTCTTAATACGTATCTAACCTGGCCACTGCTCCTGGTTTTCATTTCTTAACATCTAATCCTGGCCATATCTTAATATCTAATCTGGCCACAACTCCTGGTTTTCATTTTGGTGGAAACTTCACTCTTGGCACATTACTATAGTATTGTTTTTTCAGCGAGCTTCATTCAGGAATAGGCGCGAAATGCCAAAGTACACGTGAGCTTTTTTTGAGTTTTAAAGCGGTCGTATCCGCTATCCGATTAGATAGAATAGATGTTTATGTAGAGAATTTTGGTTTAGGGAAAAAATCCCTAAACAGACAAAAACAAAACAAAAAACTAGTCTCCGGGGTCCTGCGTGTGGGCGAAAACCCGCAACGCCAACTCTTCGTGCACCAAAGCCGCCACCTCCATAGGCGAGATCTCCACACCGCGGAAGATCCTCCGTCTCCTCTCCCTCCATAACCACCACATCGAGTGGAGAAAGGCCCTGCTATCAGTGCTCCTAGCAGCTTCGCGGCGCACTAGCTCGGTCACGTGATCCCCTCCTTGCCCAAGCATCAGAAACATCAGAACTAGGCAACCTCTGGCGGCGTCTGCTGCACCATCCTGGCTCCTAACGTCTTCTTCTTCTTGGGTTTCTTCATGGAGAGAACGAGGTCATCAATGGCCGCCGCCGCCTGGTCTGAGAGGGGTCCATCGAGCAGGCCCATGAATTCCTGCCGCTGACGCTCTGAAGTGCTTGCCTCCTCAAGCCGCGAGCCGAGACGTCGCGCCACGGCCTCCCTGGCTAGCTGCTCAATGTTGGCGCCCTCCGGGTGTAACTTTGCCAACCTGGTACTTCTCCACGCAGACGGCGCCTCCACCTCCATCTCATGGGTCAACGCCGTGACCGGCGTGCCCAAAACGGAGGCTGCGAGCGGCACCATGATCCGGGCGAGGAAGCCCGACAAGGGGCACAGAGGTGCACCCACCTCTCTGTCCTGCTGTCCAGGGCCAGCCTGCACTGCCGGGATGGTGTCCATCTCGAACTGCTGCCCGGCCTCCCTCTCCATAGCATGCTCACCCTGATCAGACAACAAGGCGGAGCCCGCATCGAGATCGGCACTGCTCGCCTCTTCGTGCTCCATCTCCTCGTCGTCCAGCAGAACCACCTCTCCACCCAGCTCGGCGAAGCAAGGCACCAGCTGCTGCATCACCCCATCAGCAGCCACAGCCTCCACATCAGTGCTGTCATACCCCCATCGCACGGCGCCTCCTGCGCGAACGCCGCACGGTTTCCATCCTCCCCCCGCACAAACAACATCATCCGGCCGGCCCGCTCGTTCTCCTCCGCGAGAGTGCCATCCACACCCTCCTTGTAGAACCGCAGGCTGGCCAGTATCACCTCATTGGTCTTGGTGTAGCTCACATCCAGCTCCGAGCTCACCATGGGCGGCTCCGCGAAAGAGCGCAGCAGGCGGACCGGCGACGAGGCGTGAGCTTCAGGACTAGCTCGGGGAGCCGGGCGAGCATGTGGAGCAGAACGAGCCTGAGGAGCCGTGCGACCTAGAGGAGCAGGCCGGGCCTCCGGGCACTCCCTCTCCAAATGGCCGGAGCGGTTGCAGCAGCGGCAACAGATCGGGTCGCGGCACTCGGCGATGAAATGCCCCTTCTTCAGGCACTTGAGGCGCAATCCCCGCAGACGCGGGGGAATGCGTGGACGAGGGCACGGGTGGAGCCTTGAAGACCTCGAATAGGGAGCAGCGGGAGCGGCAACCTGAGGTGAACGGCGGCGTTGCACGAGCTGCCAAGGCCCCTCCGGTTCATCCGCTCCTTCATCAACGCCGCCCACGTCCGCCGAGGGGATGGAGGAGTCCAGGGGACGGAGCAGCTCCCCGCGCACCAGGCCAACCTTGGAGCAACCACGGCGAGGGTGGCCACCCGGCGGCGGCCCACGCGAAGGCGGAGGCAAACCCGGGAGCACCTCACTCACAAAGATTGCATCACGGAAGCGCGGCTGGATTGAAGGCGCACCTGTCCCTGCCGGAGCCAGCAGGCTCCCCGCAACCGCTCCAATCCTCGAGCAGATACGCCGAGGCTGACCCACTGGCGGCGACCCAGACGGAGGACGGGGGAGAAGCTCGCCCCGCGCGGAAGGATCAGCCGCCAGGACCCTGCGGAAGCGGGGCTGGAAGCGGGGCGGCGTACCCAGCGGCGGGGGAGGCGCGCTCCTGGCCGGGCCCCCCAGCGGAACCGCCTTGGCGCCATCAGCGCGCAGCGAGCACCACGGCCCCGACAGATCGGCGGCGCCCCGCACGGCCGAGACCTCCACAGCCTCTTCTTCGGCGCAGTCAGCCCACAGGAACGGGCATGGCGAAGGGGATAAGGTGGGTCGCGGCGATCTACACCAAGAGGTGCGGCGAGGGACGGTGGCCGCGGCGGCCGGAGTGGTCGCCGCGCAGTTCGCCTTGAGTGGGTCGGGAGCGAGAGGGGCCTTATCCATAGGTAGCGTCTGTGATGTGGTTCCTTTTCTAAAAAAAAACGTGAGCTTTGAACAACAAAGATCTGTAAAAGAATATATTTTTTTTAAAAAGTACCAAGGGGCGTACCCCCCTGCCCTACGCGAACACAACAGACACGGCACTCCACTGAGCGCTCCGTGATCTCCGATTTTCTCCACGATATGAGCAGACAAATGCCACCCCGGGAGCTTCACCACTTGGCTCTGGCTCGTCACCATTTCCCCCCTCGCTCACTGTCTCCTCTGCTCCTCCCATTTCGCTCCCCCTCAGTCCCTTCCCCGCCAAGCTTCCATTCCCGAGCACGATCGATCACGAGCTGATCGCTCGGAGGAAACATCCATGGAGTTTCGCGCGGGGGACACCAAGTGCAGGCTGTCCACCACGAAGAGGAGCGGAAAGGCGGCAATGGCCATGCGAGACGGCAAGAGCGGCGACGGGTGGTCGTCGTCGTCTTTCGCGCGGCGGTGCGCGCGGCTCGTCAGGGAGCAGCGCGCGCGGCTCTACATCGCGCGCCGCTGCGTCGCCATGCTCGCGTGCTGGCGCGAGCGCGATTACCCATGAAGCCCGAATTGTATGTACTCCGTACTAGCTAGCATCGATGAAGAAGCTATTCCAGTAATTTGTGGTTTTTGCTTCTCCCTCGCATCACATGTAATGTGTGTCTGAACTTGTATGTGGTGGATGTAATGAAGATGGAAAGAGAGATTTGTGAAACCAGATAGCATTCTTGTTTCGAATCTCTTATGAATTTTCAAAAATAAATCATCGGCAGGGCTTGAATCGCATGTTTTAGTTACAGCTTTTCTGCGTGGTAAGAACAGAGGGGGGCAGCGCTGCAGCTGCTGCTTTACTGTGTTCTGGCAAGCGATATGGCTCTCTGCTTCAGCTGCATGCAGTGCAACCGCTGCACTGTTGAGTATCCAGCGCTGACGCCGACACGCCGTGAATTATCACACCATAAGCGACGCAGTCCGTACCTGAGCAATCTGTTCCTACTTCCTATGCCTCGCAACTTGCCAGCCATTACAGCTAAAAGGCCGCCTCCTTCGGGTGGACAGTAGGACCAGATAAGATCGATGTAAGTGATGATAAGAGGGCCAGTGTGTACTACTGCTTCATGCATGGCCTTCCCCTACGCCTAGCTACAACGTGGTAGACTGCATATGGCATATGCTTTCTAGCACGAGGACGTGTAGTTAAATAACCACCCCCTTTAGGCAATTTCAAACAAGCTATACATGACGTTTATTGTACTTTTTTTTTGCAAATATGTGTGCATATTCTTTTGCAGGCGAAACAATTACTTCACTAGGGTTTTGTAATCCACAGAGGCGAAGCTAGAACATTTTTTGATTGGGTTCATTGCTTTGTAAGAATAGGTTCAGAGTAGGTATAGTTGAGGTCCCGTTCCCCTCCCTCTCGTGAACAGTTCCCCTGAGAGGCGAAAGGAAGGGCGACGAGATCCAGTGCTCCGCCGACGGCCGGATCGCCGGTCGCCTCCCTCTCCGGCTGTCCTTGTGGCGGCGGGAGGGTGGAGGGGCCGTCGATCTGTGCCCGAGGCTTGTAGATAGTAGAGTTAGGTTCCCCTCCGACGCTGGCAGGGTGGTGGTGGCGGCGGCGGTATGGAATAAGGTGGCCAGTGCTTCTTCCCCATCACGGCGAGGCCATGGCTGGTGGAGTCGTGAAGCATCTGGTGTTTGGTGCCCCCAGATCCGTCGATCTGGTGGGTGGTGGTGCTCTGGGCGGGGTCTTCGTGGCGAAGGTGGAGACCTTGCTCTTGAGCTTTTGTCCCCCGTTCTCATCTTCGTCTTGGTGTGGTTCTTCCTGGCCACACCGAGGAGGTGTTGGGGGTGCTGCGGCGGTGCGGGGAGCTGGTGCTTGGCGCTAGCTGCCTTCTTCGCCTGTTCAGGAGAAGACGCTCTGGGATTCTGGTGGTGTCCGCTGGTTTTTGGTGCGGCGTTCAGGCCTCTTCTGCCGGCCGTGGCGGCGTGGGGAGGTGCGCTTCTGGCGTCGTGCTTTGCTTTGATTTGGTATGTCTTTCTTCCTTCTCTGGCCGGCCGAGGTGGCGAGGAGAGTTGGTGGGATCAAGACGTACTTGCGGCGGGGACTCCGGCGAGCTGTGGTGGTGGCCAGTGAAGGGCTCGATGGAAGAGGGGTGGCTGCGGGAAGGTGGCGCCATGGCCGTGCGCGTTAAGCGTTCTTCAGCTCCGTCGCTTGCGGCGGACGGCATATGCGGTCTTCTACATGTGTGGGGTGGTTCCCTTCCCGGGATTCGCGGCGGCCTGGCGCCTTCTTCTCCGGCGGCGTTCGGCGACGAAGGTTCTGTTCAGGCGATGCGGAGGTTCGGCAGCGATCCCTGAAGCTGCTGTTGTGCTGGGTGTCATTTGCTTGTACTGCTGTGTATTTCTGCTCTTTTTTTGTATTCTCTGTTGAATACGCAGCTGTAACCTCTTTAAAAAAAAAAGGTTCAGAGTAGGTATAACCAGTGAATTTATGTGTGAATGTAAA
This sequence comes from Poa pratensis, assembly GCA_947311845.1. NCBI lineage: Eukaryota > Viridiplantae > Streptophyta > Magnoliopsida > Poales > Poaceae > Poa > Poa pratensis. The sequence continues at coordinate 109,192,476 of CAMZMU010000074.1, read as the reverse complement.
GAGACTAATCTAATTTTGTTGGGTTCATGTGAACCCAATCAATACATGGTGGCTCCGCCACTGGTAATCCACCAATGCATCCAACTGAATTTCACCCAAATTAGTGAATATATATTGACACCCCGTGCTATGCTCCCGCTAAAGGGTGTCCACCATCGGATCCCAACTTGTCTACTCTTTCTCTCTACCTTCAAGATGTGATGGGAAAGGATGTCGGGGAAATGGAAAAAAGAAAAGGCGGTAAAAAGATCACAAAAGAGGAGTCAATGAAATATAATGGATAAAAGGAAGTTGGGCGACATCTAGGTTTTGTGACGTCCGTGCTTGGTTCCGGCGGACCGGCTGTGCGTGTGGCGTGGGTGCTTGGGACGGCGGTCAGAGAATTTTGAGAATATGGAGGAAAAAGAGAAATAGCCATGGGGATTTCTTTCGCTCGATGCGGTGCCCATATCGCGTGAAAGATGGATGGGTTGGAAACGACATTGCACGCTACCGAGGCCCTAGGCGGTTTCTCTCCCGCATAGGACGCCTTCCGCCGATGACTAACAACCGAGCTCAGAGGGGAAGAGGGCGCGCCGCTGGTGGAAGTCGCTGTTCATGGTCGAGATATGGCAATAGCCTGGTCGCACTAGTACAAAACACCCCTATAGTCCCGGTTCGGTTGGGCCATCCCGAACCGGGACTGGACAATCGGGACTAATGCTAGTCCCGGTTCGGCCACGAACCGGGACCAATGGGGCTCCACGTGGCCTATGCTGGAGCGAGTGGGGGAGGAGCTTTAGTCCCGGTTCGTAATACGAACCGGAACTGATGTTTGCCACGTGGCCTATGCTGGAGCGAGTGGGGGAGGAGCTTTAGTCCCAGTTTGTAATACGAACCGGGACTGATGTTTTGATTTTGTATTTTTCCATTTAATTATTTGGGCACTTTTTATTTTGTGTTTTGCACTCAATTCGAACACTTCCATTTAATTAATTGTCCATCCACCCCCTCTACCTCTCGCCGGTGCCTCCGTCGTCTCCCTCTTCTTCGCATCGCCGACGTGCTCTCCATCTTTCACTCGCCGGCTCATCGAGGCCAAGCTTCGATATTTCTGTGCAGGTACTACTCGCCGGCTCATCTCTCACTCGCCGGCTCTCCATCTCGCACTCAATTCGATGGTACTACATACAGCAATGAAGGAACCACTATTACACATCATCGTCATGAATATATTACACACATCTCACTCGTCGTGCTTGGTCGAACATATTACAAACGGTACATGTACACAAGAGTTTCATGCATATATACATCTCTTTTACACTCACCCTTGCATTTCAACGTTCCGATAGTATTCTCCCTTCGGATCTAGGACCTCTGCATCTAAGAATCCCGCAATTTCCTCTTGAATTGCTCGTACGCGATCTTGTGGTAGAAGACCGTCCCGCAACCGTTCGATCTAATTTAAAGAAGGGGTCAATATATATGAATGAAACTACAACACAATTGATGACAATAAACTAAAATTGTGAATATTGTTTACGTACTTCAAGTTGTTCTACGTACCGACTGCCCGTCTCATGGGTCGTCTGGCGAATGAACTCGCAAACGTAGTATCCACATAAATTATTCCCATGTTCCTGCCTCAAGCACTTTACGAGAACAGAGTTCAATCAAAATAATAATCAAGCATGATAATAGTATTGAAACTAGAATCAAAGAGATGCGCGGATCTCGCTAGTAGTATTTACATTTATTGGTTCAAATGTAAGCTCCGACGCCCAAATACCCCTAGCCTTGGCGGTGAACCGTTTCCAAGCCCTGTCCAGCAAAGAAAATGAATAAATGAGTTATATATTAATTACTTGCTACCAGGGAATGAACGGAAAGTTGTCGATATAGTGCCATAATGATTGAAATTACCCTTGGAGGCATTCCTGCATGTCCGCCCACTCCTCAAGGGGTTTACGTTTCGAGTCCATGACTTGTACTACTCCTTTGTCAGGTTTAATGATTAGCAGAATAAAGTGGAAGCTGCGCACACATAAGTCATCAATTATACACTTAACATCGAGTAAGCGAAATAGAATGTGTACAAGACAGTAACACTCACCCGTAGTTGTAAGGAAATAGTATTTCCCTTTTGGTTTCGGAAAACCTTAAAGCCTTTACCAAGTTATTCTCTGTGTCGATGTAATGATCTTGGAGAGTTTTTTGATGAACGAAATATGGGTCAATGAACCCAATGTCATAGATTTGTCCTCTTTTGCATTGGAGAATCTTCATTCTACATAATTAATATAGTGATGAGTAAGATTATACATGCAATGAACGAGCTGAGCTAGCTAGAGACTTAATTACAGAAATAATACTTACAGACAATAGACACCGAGGATAGATTTGTCGATGGCGTCTTGTTGGTATAACTGAAATAATTCAGAAAATTCAATCATTACCACGCCATCTCCATGTCCGTAATGCTCGTTTTTATATCCCACGTAGATCCAGTTTGCCCCTTCCTTTGAGGCTCGCATGTACCACTTATGCAATCTTCGCATTTTTGTTGGTAGACCGTTGACTAACTCAGGTTTGACGAGAGTATACCCGTGCCGGTATTTGTATGCTACTTCCTGGAACTCTTGTAAATGGTCTAAGTACTGAGGAATAGACATGCCCTGAGCAGAGGTCGCATCTCCGTACATTGCAACAAACTCAGGATCGACGTCGACTGCACCTCTGCTCGACCCCACCTCGGTATTGGAAAACACTTTGAGCGGGGGGCACGACTGGTTTTTCTGTTCTCCGAGCTGGGGAACTGATTTCCCGCTTGCACTACTACTCTTCGACCGCTGCTTATTTGCCTCAGCCGACTTGCGAATAGAGCGGTCATAGTCTGGTGTCAGCATTTTGAAGACGGCGGCTTTTTCTTCTGGGGTGGCGGGGAACTCTGGCGCTTTCGGCTTCTTCCGGTTAGCCCACCACTCTTTATTTTGGGCATTTGCGATCGCGGCATTTTCCTCCTCCGTATAGTCGTAAGGTCTCATAGGAAGATTCTTATGAGGTACTTTTGGGAGGGGCGACCTTTTACGTTTCGGTGATCGGTTACCCCTCATAGTACCAGCGGTGGTACGCTGAGCCTCAGTGGGTGGAGACGACTGACGCGGCGGCGGAGACGGCTGCGCTGGAGACTGGTGAGGCGACGGAGACGGCGCCTGAGGCGGCGGCGGCGAAGAGGACTGTTGCGCTGGAGACTGGTGAGGCGGCGGCGAAGATGGATTGCTACTCTGAGGAGTCGATGGCCTTGGCTGCCAGTTTGGAAGCACGATGAATTCCTTTGGCCATAGAATGGTCCCTTTTTTGGCTTCTCCAAGTTCAACCACCTCCCCATCTTCACCTGCAGGGTGTTCCAGCTTCAGCTCCTCAAATTCTTTCATCACTTCATCCACCCCGACAACAGCGTAGCCATGTGGAACCGGAGAGAAATGGAAAGTTGGTTTAGGTCCAATTGGTACGGCATAGCCGACCGCCACCTTCATGGTTAAGTTAAAAACTTTCACATGTAGCTCACAAGGTGTGCTCTCTGTGATATCATCCACTGGGTAGTGACGAAGAGGAGCCATCGTCAGTGCATCATCATTACCATCCTGGAGCTCCGTGGAAGCCACGCTGCTTTTCCGATTCGATGGGCCGCCGGTACCATCGCATGCAGCTTCTACCATGTGCCGCTGAGATTGGCCGCTAGTACCTTGCTGGCTAAGTGCGTCAATTTGATCCTGCTGCCGCTTTATTGTTTCTTCTATATTACGCAGCCGGTCTGCAGCAGCGCGTGCTTCAATTGCCTCCCTTTCCTTTCTCCTCTGATGGCTTCTATCAGGAAATTTCTTCCTGTCCTCGGGAATCGCAATTTTCCACGGCTTGGAGCCTGGTGTGCCTCGTGTTCGTCCGTCGTGTTCCTTATTCCCAAGGGCGCGTGTGAGCTCGTCATTCTCTCTATCGGGACAGAACCGTCCCTCTTCAACATCCTTTACTGCATTTCTAATGTTTTCGATGGGTAGTAGGGGCTTATCTTTGTGTGTTCTGTTATATATGCACTTCCCTTCCGCGTCCAACGTGCCCCCATGCCCGTAAAACCAATTTCTTGCCCGTTCGATCCATGTGTATGGCTCTGGAGTGATCCCTTTAGCCAGCAGGTCGGCCTCAAGTTTCTCCCACCTATGCATGCTAAAGGCGTAGCCACCAGGCCCCATAGTATGGTGGTACTTCTTTTTAGCAGCATTTGCCTTATTTTTTCAGACTTTATCTGAGCTTCCTCCGATTTCTTGTACGCCACAAATTCTTCACATTCGTCTCTTATCTTATCATACCCTTTATCGAAGTCCGGAGTCTTATCTTTGTTGAGAAACTCGGTGTGCAATCTTTTCTTCCAGTTCTTGAATAGCTCGGCCATCTTCTTAAAAGCCCACTCCTTGACTTTTTGCTCTATGATATCTTTTTGCTGGGCAATCTTTTCTGCCTCATTTGGATCCTCCTCATCTGGATCCACCTCTGGCGCCGGCAGGGTGAAATTAACCATGAGCTTTTTCCAAAGGTTTTTGTTGCTAGCTCTAAGTTGACAAGGGAATATTTCCCCGGCAAAAGTGCCAGAAACAATGCTTGTACGTCACACGTCAGTTGGGAACCCCAAGAGGAAGGTATGATGAGTGCAGCAGCAAGTTTTCCCTCGGTATGAAACCAAGGTTTAATCGAACCAGTAGGAAAACGAGGTTTGCTTCGAAGGTGTTGGTGAAGGAGTGTAGTGCGGCGCAACACCAGGGATTCCGGTGCCAACGTGGAACCTGCACAACACAATCAAATTACTTTGCCCCAACTTAACAGTGAGGCTGTCAATCTCACCGGCTTGCTGAAAACAAAGGGTTAAACGTATCGTATGGAAGATGATGTTTGTTTGCATAAAACAGTAGAGAACAATGATTGCAGTAGATTGTATTTCAGATGTAAAAGAATGGACCGGGGTCCACAGTTCACTAGTGGTGTCTCTCCAATAAGATAACTAACATGCTGGGTAAACAAATTACAGCTGGGCAATTGACAATTGATAAGTGCACATAACATGCATGTGTGAGTTGTGGTGTCTACTATGAGATTCATTTGGGCATTACGACAAAGTACATAGACCGCTATCCAGCATGCATCTATGCCTAAATAGTCCACTTTCCGGTTAACATCCGTACCCCTTCCAGTATTAAGTTGCAAGCAACAGACAATTGCATTAAGTAATGTGCGTAATGTAAACAATACATTCATCCTTGAATAAAGCATTGCTGTTTTACCCCTAGTGGCAACAACACATCTACAACCTTAGAACTTGCTGTCACTATCCCAGGTTAAATAGAGGTTGAACCCAACTATCATGCATAAATACCCCCTCTTGGAGTCACAAGTATTCACTTGCCCAAGGCTTCAACAAGTAACGGAGAGCATGCAAGATCACAAATGACATAGACATGATAATATAATATTCGGCTCCACATAGGTATCAATATAAGTCAGATCCCAGCAAACACAACATGTAGCATTACAATAAGATGATCTTGATCATGATAGGCAGCTCACAAGATCTAAACATGATGGCACAAATGGAGAAGACAACCATCTAGCTACTGCTATGGACCCATAGTCCAAGGATGAACTACTCACGCATCACTCCGGAGGCGGGCATGGCGATGTAGAGCCCTCCGGTGATGATTCCCCTCTCCGGCAGGGTGCCGGGAAGAGCTTCAGAAACCCCCGAGTTAGGGTTGACGACGGCGGCGGCAGCGAATATGTTCTGGATGAAAGGCTCGGTCCTTTAGGGTTTTGACGTCTCGGGGAATAAATAGGCGAAGGGGCGATGTCGGCGGACCCCCGAGGGGCCCAAACCACCAGGTGGCGCGGTGGGGCCCACTGCCGCGCCGGCCTGTGGTTTGGCCACCTCGTGGCTCTCCTTCGTCTCTCCTTCGGACTCCGTGTACATGCTGGAAAAATAGGGACTTGGCCTTTTGTTTCGTGCAATTCCGAGAATATTTCCAGAAGTAACTTTCTGAAACCAAAAACAGCAGAAAACAGGGAACTGGCACTGTGGCATCTTGTTAATAGGTTAGTCCCAGAAAATGCATAAAAGTGATACGAAGTGTATATAAAACATGTAGCAAATGGTATAATATAAGCATGGAACAGCAGAAATTATGGATACGTTGGAGACGTATCAGTTTTCTTTGCCTTTGTCGCCGACATATCTTATTCCTCCCGCCCTTGGCTTATGCCATTCTCGAACGGTGATCGGGATGTAGTCCCTAACAATAACTCCGCATTGCTTTACAATTTTTTTTGCAACATCAGGGGGAGCAATCGGTGTGCCGTCTTCAGCGACTTTTTCGATCCTGTACCTTTCATGGTCACCCAACTTTTTGGCTGGGCCTCGTTTCGTCCTTACAGAAGATTTGCTCGATCCGGAGGGCTAAAAGAAGAAAGAGCGTTAATATATGTATATAGATAGCAGAGGCTTAATTAATTAATATATATATGCACCTCGCCGGAGTTTGCAATATTTAATGTTCCACCGGAGCCGTCGGCTTCTCCCTCGTCGGCTTCTCCCTCATCGAAGCCGCCGGCTTCTCCCTTGCCCCAGCCGTCGGCTTCTACCTCACCGGAGCCGTCTCTTCGGTTGAGAGACTCATCTCCCTCACCGGAGTTGTTCAGAAACTGCGAGGTGACATCGCCAACATCTTCCCTGCGGATCATATCCTCGAGGATGTTTTCCTAATTTTCGTCTCTGCCGTGTTCCATAGTTTATGCAAATTAAGAACAATGCACAAAACTTTAGTTGGGTAACTTGTTCCATATGTCAAGATACATCTCTTAATTTGTAGGGGCCATTAGTCCCGGCTTCAGCCACGATGATTAAAGGAGTCCAACAAAATTTGCATCTTTGCATATCTAACATCTTATTTGCATACTCACAAAATTTGAATCTAAAATTTGCATACAAATGTGAATCGGATATGTGAATGCAAATGTGAATACAAAGTTAAATTTGCTAATTTTGCTAACACCTTAATTTGCTAATTTTGCTAACACATAAATTTTGCTAACACTTTAAATATTCTTAAACAAGCTATTTCTTAATTTTTCCTAACACAGTACTAACAATTCCTAACATAATTTTTTTTCCTAACACAGAACTAACAATTCCTAACACAATTTTTTTGACATAGACAATTACAAGCAAATGTTGACATAGACAATTGAAAAAAAGTTTGCATTTTGACATAGACAATTACAAGCACACAAATTCAATTAGGACAAGCAAATGACATAGCTTTAATTAGGACAAGCAAATGACATAGCAAATATTTTCAAATTTGATTTTTGTCAACATTTGTTTTTTGTGCAGATATTTTCAAATTTCTTTTTTTGCAATCACACAATTATTACAAGCACACAATCACACAATTTTTTGCAAGCACACAATTACAAGCTTTTTTGCAAGCAGAACTTAATTAAACATCACAATTTTTTGCAAGCACTCAAATTTGCCAACATTTTGCAAGCACATTGTATCAAATTTGAAATGTGATTGCAAGCAGTCAAATTTGAAATGTGACTGCAAGCACTCAAATTTGCAAGCACTTAAACATCACAACTCATTTATCAAATTTGAAATGTGATTGCAAGCACTCAAATTTGCAAGCATGCACATTGTATCAAATCAAGCACATTGTATCAAATTTGCAAGCACTCAAATTTGAACATTTGGCAGAGAGCAAAAGGCTCTCACCGAGGTGGCCGGCCGGGGGAGCTTCTGGTCGGGCGGCGCGCGGCGTCGAGGCGTCGAGGGCGGAGGGCTCAGGTGGCGCGGAGGCGCGCGGCGTCGAGGCGTCAAGGGCGGCGGGCTCAGGTGGCGCGACGGCGCGGCCGCGAGGCGGTGCGTGGAGGCGCGGGCGGGCGGCGTGCGGGGAGAGGAGAGACGGTGCGGGGCGCCGGCGGGCTCGGGCGCGTGGAGGAAGGCGGCGGGGCGGCGCATGGAGGCCGGCGGAGGGGCAGCCTGACGACGTGGTGGCGGCGGCTCCTCGTCGATTCCTCACGTGCGTGAGAATGGGGAAGGAGGAGAGGCTGGCAGTTATAAGTAGCAGGGGCCTCATTGGTCCCGGGGCCCGGTTCGTGGGAGGAACCGGGACCAATGCCATGGTCATTTAATGCCAGATTTGCGTGGCGCGTAGGTGGGTTATTAGTCCCGGTTCTTGATATAAACCGGGACCAATGAGTCCTTTTTCAAATTTATTTCAAACTTTTCAGTTCTGAATGTTGTTCCCGCCTTTTTTTTCTTATTAAGGTGTTTGAATATGAATTTCAAATGGCTTTTAAATGATAATTCATTTTGAATAACTAATCCAAAACCATTTTCTGTTTTCTAAAATATTTATTCTAACTATACAAACTATTAACCATTTTGCTATTTTCAATTAAAAATGCATTAACAAATATTTATTGCATAATTTTGAATCTGAAAAGACTTTCAACATGAAAAGTGTTTAAATTTGAATAAATAATCCAAAACCATTTTCTGTTTTCTTATTATTCTAAATCGGGAACCATGCATTACATATGGTCACTTGTTTTCTAAAAGGTTTAATACATTACTACACATCACATAAAGGTTTAATACATTACATTGATTTACATAAAGGCCATGAACCCTTCTTCGCGTATGTCCCTTGCCTATGATCGCTTCGGTCGTAACCATGGAGCATCTTCATTATTTAACGGGATGCTTGGGTCAGTTTTCACTGTGAAGGGCGGAATTTCATCAAACTTATTATAATCTGCTGACATGTCTGTCTTGTCCTCGACTCCCACGATGTTTCTTTTCCCTGAAATAACTATGTGACGCTTTGGCTCATCGTCTGATGTATTCGTTTGCTTATTTTTTTTTCTTTTTTTCGGTCTGGAGGACATGTCCTTCACATAGAAAACCTGAGCCACATCATTGGCTAGGACGAATGGTTCGTCCCTGTAACCAAGATTCTTGAGATCCAGTGTTGTCATTCCGTACAGTTGGTCTACCTTTACCCCTTCTCCATTCATGTTGACCCAACTGCACCGAAACAAAGGGACCTTAAAAGTAGGTCCATAGTCAAGTTCCCATATCTCCTCTATGTAACCATAGTATGTGTCCTTTTGCCCATTCTCGTCTGTTGCATCAAAGCGGACACCACTGTTTTGGTTGGTGCTCTTTTTATCTTGGGCGATCGTGTAAAATGTATTCCCATTTATCTCGTACCCTTGGAAATTCAATACAGTCGAAGATGGTGACGCGGCCAACAAGTAGAGCTGATCTCCGACAGTGGTGTCATTCATGAGTTGTAATCGCAACCAACTGCCGAAAGTCTCCATGTGTTTTTCTTTAATCCAGGAGTCAGCCTTCCCCGGGTTCTTGGAGCATACATAATTCTTGTGTTCCTCGATATACGGAGCCACGAAGGTGGAACTTTGTAGAACTGTGTAGTGTGCTTGAGTGAAAAACTGCCCGTCCCTACATATCATTGCTTTCTTTCCTAGCGTGCCTTTTCCACTCAGTCTCCCCTCATGCCGCGATTCAGGAACACCAATCGGCTTAAGGTCAGGAATAAAGTCAACACAGAACTCAATAACCTCCTCTGTTCCATAGCCCTTTGAGATGCTTCCTTCTGGCCTATCACGGTTATGAACATATTTCTTCAAGACTCCCATGAACCTCTCGAAGGGGAACATATTGTGTAGAAATACAGGACCGAGAATGACAATCTCGTCGACTAGGTGAACCAGGAGATGCGTCATAATATTGAAGAAGGATGGGGGTGATGTCTACGCACGCTTCTATTCTTGTAGACAGTGTTGGGCCTCCAAGTGCAGAGGTTTGTAGACAGCAACAAGTTTCCCTTAAGTGAATCACCCCAGGTTTATCGAACTCAGGGAGGTAGAGGTCAAAGATATCCCTTTCAAGCAACCCTGCAATTAAGATACAATAAGTCTCTTGTGTCCCCAACACACCTAATACACTTGTCAGATGTATAGGTGCACTAGTTCGGCGAAGAGATAGTGAAATGCAAGTAATATGGATGATTATAAGTGGTAATTGCAATCTGAAATAAAAATGGAAGCAAGCAAACATGAGACAAAATGAGAGCAAACGGTGTTTCAATGCTTGGAAATAAGGCCTAGGGATCATACTTTCACTAGTGGACACTCTCAACAATAATAATATAATTGAATGCATAAATACTACCTCTTCACTATGCTACCCCGAACTATCCTCCGGTTGGATAACGAACACCAATCCACTGCGTAGGGCTATAAAAGCACACCTCAAGTCTGTATTCCACCTCTAGGACACCCCGCGCTGTCACTATGAGCGCCCCAAAATAGTACTAAACAAATGCCACAATTTCATAGAGACATCCAACACATGAACAACTCATGGCAAGTATTCGCATAATCTTTAATCCAAAGAGTCACACACGGTGAGCACACTGTCAACTTCGCACCGTGGGACAAAGGTGACTCCAGACTTTACATTAATAAAACCACTTGAGTAGCATATTCATAATATAATGAAGAGTAACATTTATGAATTCAACTAGATTACAAATCTCATGATCACATATAGATCACATCATGGGAGAGAGAGATAAACCACATAGCTACCGGTACGAGCCCTCAGCCCCGAGGGAGAACTACTCACACATGGTCATGGTGATGAGGAGCTTGATGGAGAGGTGCAGCCCGGAGTGGAGGCGGCAGCCCGCAGCAGCCACGGCGCGGCGGCGGCAGCAACCCGCGGCGGCGAGGAGCGGCGGCGGCCCTTGGGGGCAGCGGCCCTTGGCCCCTCTTCTTCCTTGGAGATGGTGGTGGTATGGAGGAGGTTCTCCACCCCCAGACGGCAGCCTGGGAGGAGGAAAATTCGTGGTATGGGGGCCTCCTCACGAGTTAGGTTTTCTCTCCTTATAAAGGTTCACGGATTTCCGTCATCCAGTTTTAGGTCTTCGGTAAAACGGGTCTGTAGGCTGCGTCCGAACTCCGATTGGGCTGTTCTTGGGCTTAAACGAAGCGTATGGAAAATTGTGACAACTTTGTAGAATATTTGATTTCATTTGACGTCGTCTTCAAGGGTCAAACTGACAATCTTCGTAAAAAGTTCTCAGCCAGATTTCAGGAAAGTCCCAATTTGACTCCAACAAGGTTTCCTTTGCCCAATTTTGATAATTCCTACACATTAAAGTGTAAAACAAGAACATTGTGCACTTTGGCAACTATTAGTAGGTTAGTCCAATAAATGTCATAATATGATATAAAGTGCATATAAAACATGTGCAATTGATATAAAACATGCATGGAACATCAAAAATTATAGATACGTTTGAGACGTATCAGCATCTCAAGCTTAGTTCCTACTCGTCTCGAGTAGGTAAACATAAAACAAAATAATTTTTGAAGTGACATGCTACCATCATAATCTTGATCTATAATATTGTAAAGCATGTGAGCTGAGATCAAATCATTCAAAGCAAATCTATAATTGATATTAAATAAGAGATAATAAAGCAACATAGTTAAACAAGTTAAAAGTTTTCATGAATGATTGCTTTAAGACATGAAACCGTACAAGGTTCATTATAGATGTTTTAAGTATCCAGTGTAGGAGTTATATCCTTCAATTCCAAGCATCAAGCAATTTTTCATAACATAGAAGGATCGTCAAGTAAAAGTAAACATGAACGTCATGAATCCACTGTTTCGAGTCTACTCAACCGGTGAGCGTAAGCATTTGGCATTGGTACCAGGATGTTATGGCAAATAGAACGTTAATGGGGGTTTGGAAGGCCAATGGAAGAAAGTCTCACAAAGCTATAAGTGATCATTAGACAAGAGGAAGTCTTATAATCGAAGCTATGCAAGGAGTAGTGATTGCCATGCAACGGATGCACATAGAGCTATATGTGTATGAAAGCTCTCCAATGGAACTAGTGGGGGTGCATCCAACTTGGTTGCTCACGAAGACCTAGAGCACTTTTGAGGAAGCTCATCATTGGAATATACAACCCAAGTTCTATAATGAAAATTCCCCACATAGTTATACTAGTAAACATGAAAACTCTCTCAAATGGAGCATAGGTGCTAAACATGAGCACAAATGATGACTATGAATACTGCAAGTGCTAAACATGAGCACAACTTTGATAAAGGATAGTAGTGTTGCCCCCCTTTTTATTTCTTTTTCTTTTTTTTCTCTTTTTTATTTTTTTTTCTTTTTCTGTTTCACTTTTCGATGGCCTCCATGGCTCTTTTCACAGGGGCAACACTCTAATATGATTACAAACTTTTTGGTACAAATAACTCATAATGAACAAAACATGATGTATAAAACTGTATGCCTCTGCCAGTGTAGCAGGATGTGCAATGATCCAGCGTAACATGGGTAAACCACACATCAGCTATAGAATCATGCAAAGCAATATATAAATGATAAATGACAAATGTAAAATGGAAGTTGCATGGCAATATATCTCGGAACAGCTATGGAAATGCTGTGGTAGGTAGGTATGGTGGCTGTTTTGAGGAAGATGTATGGGCTTATGTGTAGGAGAACAAGAGGAAGTCCTCCCACGGGTTTTGGATGTACTGGCGAAGTTGCACAACTCTCAATGTGAGAAAAGGCAATGCACAGCACCGAAGAGGCTAGCAAATTTGGATGGTGGAAGTGCCAAAACCGTAGCTTAACATTAGTCAAAAAGAACTCACAAGTTTATTGCAAACAACTAGCAGGTTCAACATTAAGCGCATGGTTAACATTTACCCCAAGGAGGGCCGTTCACGGCGGCACAAGTACCCCGTTAGATCCCTCGACCTTCACACACAACCTAGTTATTACGAACCACTTTTCAGACATGGAAAGCTATCAAGTCCAACTACACCTTCAACAATTTTAGTAGAGTTTGTAGTACGGTACAAGCTTAAAGACAATAATCCACTAATGATTTTAACTTAATTAACCAGCAAGCTTTACCATCTATTACTTAATACCTCAAAACGTTTGCAAGGAATCAGGTTATCAAAGTTCAATGATCTACAAGATTATGCAAGTTTTCATTATACCACTACCACACGCAACATTTTCTGAACCAACATATTAACCAAGCAACTCTCCAAACAAATATAAGTGAAGCAAGAGAGTACTTTCTACAAAAGAACTAATAGCTCTGACAAGAGATACATGAAAACAAGAGCTAAAAGCTAACAGGCTAGAAAGAATACTCAACAATATAAGTGAAGAATAAGAGTATTCCATGAAAAAGCGGAGCGTGTCTCTCTCCCAATCAAGAATGTAGGGTCCAATCAAGTTGCAAAAATAAAAAATACTGAAAATAAAAGCACACAGACGCTCCAAAAAAGCACATATGATGTGAAAGAATTAAAATATAGTTTCACTAGAGATGACCTGATAATTTTGCCGATGAAGAAGGGGATGCCTTGGGCATCCCCAAGCTTAGACGCTTGAGTCTTCTTGAAATATGCTGGGGAGATCCATGGGAGCCTCCCAAGCTTAAGCTCTTCACTCTTCTTGATCCTATTATATCACCTTCTCTTGACCCTTGAAAACTTCCGTCACACCAAACTCAAAGTAAATCTCATTAGAGGGTTAGTGCACAATCAAAAACTCACATGTTCTATAAAGACGCAATATGACTTGTTACTTTAAACATTAGCTACTGCCACTGATGTTATGTGAAGCTCTTCCACCCAAAAAAGAATTTCACTCAACACTAGTAAAAGAGAGAATGCAAAATAAAAAGGCATAATCTGTCTAAAACAGAACAGTCCGCAAAGACGAATTTTTTCGAGGCACTTACGACGCTCAGATCGAAAAACTTTGAACTAACAAAGATCAGACATTCATAAAGATTACGCAAAAAATTTCAGATTTAATTAACAATCTGGTGATTTTAGAATTTCGTACAGTGAACAGCAAAAATCTGTTTCTGCGCAGCAATCAAAATTAGCATCATCTTAACATTAGAGGCTACTCTTGGCACAACAATGCGAAAATAAAGATACAAAGGAGTTGCTACAGAAGTAAAAACTCCTTGACTCAAATAAAGAAAAATTGCAGAAATAAAAATAATGGGTTGCCTCCCACAAGCGCTTTTCTTTAAAGCCTTTTAGCTAGGCATGATAATTTTGATGATGCTCTCATATGTATAAGAGGTGAATATGAAAGAGCATCAAGAAGCAAATATCAAACACATTTAAGTCTAACCCACTTCCTATGCAAAGGAATCTTGTAAGAAAATAAATCAATAAAGCACAAAGTGACTAGCATAGGAAGGCAAAACAAGTGCAACATCAAAATTTCAACATAAAGAGAGAGACTTAATATTATTGTGATGTATGAATCCATGTCTCCCTCTCTCATAATAACTTTCAGTAGCATCATTGATAAAATCCACAATATAACCATCACATGAAACATTCTTATCATGATCCATATGCATAAAAGTATCAATATTTTCCACATAAGCAAAGTTCTTTATTAATAACAATGGGTAGGATCATCATAAAGAACTCGAACATGATAGACAAGTTGTATATTAGAGGGATGGTTTTGAGTAATCCCTCATAATTATGACAAGTTTCATGAGGATGATTGTAATTATAACCTATGTCATAGTTATCTTTATAATAATTATCAAAGACTGGAGGCATAGTATCATCATAAACAATAGAATAGTTATCTTCCAAAGTGTGTTCATTTGTAAACATATCATCATCATTTTTACTAGAAGGAGAGGTCTCAACTATATAATCATCAGTAGCAAAAGGATTTTCAAAAACATCACAGGAGGAGAGGTTTCAAAATATAATTATTACTAGCAAAAGGATTTTCAAACACCTCATCCCCAAGCTTAATGCTTCCTATATCATCATTGGAAGGAACATGGATAGTACTAATAGTATAGCAATTATTAACATCATCATTTTCAGAATTGGTACCCAAAAGATTTTCAATATCAAAAGTAGTGTGCTTTTCCCAATCATGATCACTACTATAAGTAACAGGCATAGGATCATCATCGAATTCAGACTCATCAGCAACAACTATAATAGGAGCAACATGCTTAGGGGAAGATACCGTTTCCTCTCTCCTTTTACTCTTCCTCTTCTTCTTCTTTCCCTCTTTAGGAGGGAGAGGCTTGAAAGGAGGCTTCACCACATACCCTGGTTTATTGTTAGAAACAATAGAAGAAGCTTGGGAGGATTCCTCTTTTTCATTAATAAGAGTAAAACAAACATTAGTCCTTTCATATTTTGGTAAAGTCGATCCATCTTTTATAATATTTTGTATGTAAGTGTTGGCATGGCAATTGTTACACAATAGAGATGACATCCATGCAACGCTATTCATATCAAAAGCACTCATATCTAACGAAGAAGTTTTTCTTGATAACTCTTCACACCCCAAAAATAATGTAAGTTCATCATGCTGATTAGGAGTGATCATGTTATCACAAAAGTCTTCCGCAATATCCTTATTAGAACCTGAGCATTGGAATTCGAAATGACCCTTTTATAGCAAAGTTCACAAATAAAAGGATAGAGGGCACAAACTTTTTCAGCAAGATCATTTAGAGCCCTGTGCCACATTCTAGTTTTTTCATTCCTATGATGGATACAATATCTTCTTCGATTTGATTCTTTTCACAAGGTCTAAGTGCTCCACAAAAATTAACATGCTTATAAGAAATAGTATTTTCAGAAGTTTGAGCATGTTTATTGCAATCATTAGTAACAATTTCATTTTCCATGCAAGTGTCTTTGAAAGGTTCATGATACATGTCCCAATTTTCTTTAGGAACATTAATATGAGAAGCAAAGGCTCTACAATAATCAACAATAATTTGAGAATCAAGACCATATTTAGCACTAAGCTCATGAAAACTAGCAGTTTCAGCGAAAGACTTAATGCAATCATACTCATAGTTTATACCTGATTCTTTACCTTTGTCGTTCTCCCAATCTTCAGTATTGCCTTGAATTGTTTCAAGAAGATCCCATTTAGCTTCAACCTTCTTACTTGTGAAAGAACCCTCTGAACAGGCATCTAGATAATCCTTGTAATGACCTGAAAGCCTTGCATAAAAATTAGTAACAATTATTTCCTCAGGAAGCCCATGGTTAGGACATTTGAGTATTAATGTTTTCAGTCTTTCCCAAGCTTGAGCAATGCTTTCTCCATCACGAGGACAAAAATTATAAATGTAATTCCTATCTAAATGCATTTCATAAGGAGGATAAAATTTAGAGTAAAAGAGATTCAAGCTCCTTCCACTCCGAATGATGAGGATCATCCAGTAGATCATACCACTCCCTAGCTTTGTCCTTAAGTGACAATGGAAATAATTTCTTCATGGCATTTTCCTTGATAAACCTGCAACCTTAAACAACTCACAAAGTTCTGTAAGTTTCAACAAGTGATCACGTGGATGGACTGTTCCATCCCCTGCATAACGTTCATCCATAACCTTTTCAACAATTTCCATAGGTATTTCAAAAGGAATACTTTCAGTAGGTGGATTTAGAATATCACAAGCATCATTAGAATTATCACGTATGGGAGACAAAGTATTATCAAAGCAAATTTTCTCCTCCAAAGCTGGGGAACTAAAAAGATCATTTTCATAAAACTAGCTTCCCCAAGCTTAGACTTTTCCATAGCATTAGCAATAATGGTGTTCAAAGAATTCATGCTAATAACATTGCTATCACTATTATGCAAAAAACTTCCATAGGTTTTTTAATTTTCTCTTCAAAAGCATCATGTCCTAATTCAATATAAAGTTCATAAAGATCTCTAATTTTTTTGTTGTTTTCCATTAAGCCTAACTAGTAAAATAAAAACAAGAAACAAAAAGATATAATTGCAGAATCTAAAGGAAATACCTTCGAGCACTCACACGTCAGCAACAGTGCTAGAAAATAGCTAAGTAGCTGGAGGATGTGAGTACCTTTTACCTTACCTCCCCGGCAACGGCGCCAGAAAATAGCTTGATGTCTACGCACGCTTCTATTCTTGTAGACAGTGTTGGGCCTCCAAGTGCAGAGGTTTGTAGAACAGCAGCAAGTTTCCCTTAAGTGAATCACCCAAGGTTTATCGAACTCAGGGAGGTAGAGGTCAAAGATATCCCTCTCAAGCAACCCTGCAATTAAGATACAAGAAGTCTCTTGTGTCCCCAACACACCTAATACACTTGTCAGATGTATAGGTGCACTAGTTCGGCGAAGAGATATTAAATACAAGTAATATGGATGATTATAAGTGGTAATTGCAATCTGAAATAAAAATGGCAGCAAGCAAACATGAGCAAATGAGAGTAAACGGTGTTTCAATGCTTGGAAATAAGGCCTAGGGATCATACTTTCACTAGTGGACACTCTCAACAATAATAATATAATTGAATGCATAAATACTCCTCTTCACTATGCTACCGAACTATCCTCCGTTGGATAACGAACACCAATCCACTGCGTAGGGCTATAAAAGCACGCCTCAAGTCTGTATTCCACCTCTAGGGCACCCCGCTGTCATTATGAGCGCCCCAAAATAGTATTAAACAAACGCCACAATTTCATAGAGACATCCACCACATGAACAACTCATGGCAAGTATTCGCATAATCTTTAATCCAAAGAGTCACACACGGTGCGCACACTGTCAACTTCGCACCGTGGGACAAAGGTGACTCCAGAGTTTACATTAATAAAACCACTTGAGTAGCATATTCATAATATAATGAAGAGTAACATTTACGAATTCAACTAGATTACAAATCTCATGATCACATATAGATCACATCATGGGAGAGAGAGATAAACCACATAGCTACCGGTATGAGCCCTCAGCCCCGAGGGAGAACTACTCACACATGGTCATGGTGATGATGAGCTTGATGAAGAGGTGCAGCCCGGAGTGGAGGTGGCAGCCCGCAGCAGCCACGGCGCGGCGGCGGTGGCAGCCCGCGGCGGCGAGGAGCGGCGGCGGCCCTTGGGGGCAGCGGCCCTTGGCCCCTCTTCTTCATTGGAGATGGTGGTGGTATGGAGGAGGTTCTCCACCCCCAGACGGCTGCCTGGGAGGAGGAAAATTCGTGGTATGGGGGCCTCCTCACGAGTTAGGTTTTCTCTCCTTATAAAGGTTCACGGATTTCCGTCATCCAGTTTTAGGTCTTCAGTAAAACGGGTCTGTAGGCTGCGTCCGAACTCCGATTGGGCTGTTCTTGGGCTTAAACGAAGCGTATGGAAAATTGTGACAACTTTGTAGAATATATGATTTCCATTTGACGTCGTCTTCAAGGGTCAAACTGACAATCTCCGTAAAAAGTTCTCAGCCAGATTTCAGGAAAGTCCCAATTTGACTCCAACAAGGTTTCCTTTGCCCAATTTTGATAATTCCTACACATTAAAGTGTAAAACAAGAACATTGTGCACTTTGGCAACTATTAGTAGGTTAGTCCAATAAATGTCATAATATGATATAAAGTGCATATAAAACATGTGGCAATTGATATAAAACATGCATGGAACATCAAAAATTATAGATACGTTTGAGACGTATCAGGGGGGAACACCAACTCAAAACTAACAAGACATTGGACCACATCCCTCTGTAGCCTTTGCAGACTTTCTTGATCGATTACCTTCTGAGATATTGCATTGAGGAATGCACATAGCTTCACAATGGGTACTCGAACATTTTCCGGTAGAATCCCCCTCAATGCAACCGGAAGCAACTGCGTCAAAATCACGTGGCAATCATGAGACTTCAGGTTCTGGAATTTTTTCTCTGCCATATTTATTATTCCCTTTATATTTGACGAGAAGCCAGCCGGGACCTTGATACTGCTCAGGCATTCAAAAAAGATTTCCTTCTCTGCTTTGGTAAGAGCGTAGCTGCTTAAGTATTGACGCCCTTTATCCGTCTGCTTGTTGTATGGGTCTTTCATACGTTGCTGGTCCTCCCGTGCTTCTGGTGTATCTTTTGTCTTCCCATACATGCCCTGGAAGCCTAGCAGGTTCACGCAAAGATTCTTCGTCATGTGCATCACGTCGATTGAAGACCGGACCTCTAGGACTTTCCAATAGGGTAGCTCCCAAAATATAGATTTCTTCTTCCACATGGGCGCGTGTCCGGTAGCGACGTCTTTCGGAACAGATTGACCGCCAGGACCCTTTCCAAAGATTACTTCTATGTCCTTGACCATACCAAATATAGCATCACCATCAGGGAGGTTAGGCTTCTTCCGGTGATCTGCCTCACCTTTGAAATGCTTGCCTTTCTTTCTTACGGTATGCTTGTTTGGAAGAAATTGACGACACCCCAGGTACACAACCTTCTTACATTTTTCCAAATATGTACCTTTAGTCTTTTCTAAACAGTGCGTGCATGCATTGCATCCCTTGTTTGACCGTCCTGAAATGTTACTAAGATCAGGCCAATCATTGATGGTTACGAACAACAACGCTCGTAGGTCAAATTCCTGTTGTTTGTGCTCATCCCACACACGTACACCTGGTTCGGCCCACAACTGCAAAAGTTCATCAACTAATGGCCTTAGATACACATCAATGTCGTTGCCGGGTTGCTTCGGGCCTTGGATGAGCACTGGCATCATAATGAACTTCCGCTTCATGCACAACCAAGGAGGAAGGTTGTAGATACATAGAGTCACGGGCCAGGTGCTGTGACTGCAGCTCTGCTCCCCAAAAGGATTCATGCCGTCTGTACTTAGACCAAACCATAAGTTCCTTGCGTCACCTGCAAAGTCCGAGAACTCTCTCTCGATTTTTCTCCACTGCGACCCATCGGCGGGGTGTCTCAACTTCCCGTCTTTCTTACGCTCTTCTTTGTGCCATCGCAACAACCTGGCATGCTCTTTGTTTCTGAACAGACGTTTCAACCGTGGTATTATAGGAGCATACCACATAACCTTAGCAGGAACCCTCTTCCTGGGGGGCTCGTCATCGCCCTCAACATCACCAGGGTCATCTTGTCTGATCTTGTACCGCAGTGCATTGCATACCGGGCATTTATCCATATTCTCGTACTCCTCACCGCGGTACAGGATGCAGTCATTAATGCATACATGTATCTTCTGCACATCTAATTCTAGAGGGAAGATAGCCTTCTTTGCTTCGTATGTAGTCTTAGGCAATTCGTTATCCTTTGGAAGCTTCGGCTTCATTATTTTCAGTAACTTCTCAAATCACTTATCAGATAAACCAGTCTCTGCCTTCCATTTCAGCAGTTCCAGTGTGGTACCGAGCTTTGTGCTGCCATCTTCGCAATTTGGGTACAGCAACTTTTTGTGATCCTCTAGCATGGCCTCCAACTTTAGGTTCTCCTTTTCTGTATCGCATTCTCGCTTTGCATCAGAAATGACCCGACCAAGACCATCTGCGGGCTCATCTGATGCCCGTTGTTCACCTCCTTCTTCTTCATTGTCTTCCATTGCAGTATCACCCTATTCTTTAGGGAACATAGGATAGTTGTCATCATCCTCTTCTTCTTCATTGTCTTCCATCCTAACCCCTCTTTCTCCGTGCTTGGTCCAACAATTATAGCTGGGCATGAAACCTCTCCGAAGCACATGGCCTTGAATGGTTTTCGAGTTATAGTACTCCCTGACGTTTCGACAGTCAACACATGGACAAGGCATAAAATTATCCACTTTGTTTGCCTCAGCCACATCGATAAATTTATGCATGCCTGCAATAAAATCGGAACTGCGTCGTTCGCCGTACATCCATCGCATCCGTGCATCCATCTGCATCATATAATTAAGTTTATCAAATACCATTACAATAACATCTTGAATAGTGAAATGACCACCGTACGTCGACACATGCAATATTTGTATCAATTACAGGTGAAAAGGATAAGGTTGCTAACCTCGATCGAGGAGGAAAGAGAGAGGAGAAAGCTTAAGTGTGGCTCGGGCACCTCATATCATTTTGTGTGAACTTAAGTGTGGCTCGGGCATTTCATCGAACACCTCTAGTGCATAGCAAAGAAAAACAAACTAGCACCCACCTCTCACACCTCCTAGCAGGAAAAAAAGAGAGGAGAAAAGCTGGATGGGAGGGGTATATATAGGCAGGGGAGGGGTATTAGTCCCGGTTCGTGGTATGAACCGGGACTAATGCTCTGCGACGAGCCACGTGTCCGGCGCGGGAGCTTTAGTCCCGGTTCATGCCACGAACTGGGACTAATGCCCCCATCCAAACCGGGACCAATGCCTCACGGGGCCCTGGCAGCTCGAACCGGGACCAATGCCTGGCATTGGTCCCGGTTTTTCCCAGAACCGGGACTAATGGCTTTGGGGGCTCCAGACGAAAGACCGTTTTTCTACTAGTGTCGGGGTAGCCGGTTAGGCATGTTGCGACGTACAGCTCGCTGGTGGAGGACATGGCGGCAACAGCGCGCGTCGCGGAGATATGTAGGACGCCTGCGCTGCGGTGCCCCACTTCGCCGACGTGCTCGTGCACTGCGGTGTCACGCTTCCCGGCGATCTAGACCGGCTGGGGCTCGATGCTCCACTTCGTCTTGACCAAGGAGCTGAGGAGGCACGCCAAGTCGCCAAGGAATTGGGGGGAGACGAGCGACATGGACATGAAAGAGCACTATGATGACCTCCTCACCACAGAGTCCATGCTGAGGCCTCAGCAGATGAGCGTCGTGGGCAGTCCTGGCCTCCTGGGTCCTTCCCTCAAATCTGTATGGCACAGGTGCGCGTCTCCTTCAGTCATCTATTTGTTTCAATTAGGCATCAGTATAACTGAATATTATATAAAGTTAAGCCATCGGAGTAGACACTGAAACCAAATTGATAGAAAGATGGATTGGTACTTCCTTGAAATCACATCAGTACAAGCAGCAACACAGTATTTTGCTGCATCATGTATGCACCTTACCGACAAATGGCACTAAACTGACATCTACTGCAAATCATATTTTTAACATTTTAGCAATAATATGTAGGTTTAATTTTGAATAATATGGTGAGACAATTTCAAGGCCGAGGAGTTACTGTCACAACATCTGTTTCTTGCCATGGATGCATGGACGCACTCGTGATTCAGAACTTCAGATCATATGTTCAGATATAAAATAGAAAATAAAAATTTATTAATAATATGTAAAATGTATTGTTTAGTTTATAAATATATCTATATCGCGTAAAACCCATTTCCTCTTTTGTTGAATTCATTTCTTCTATTGTCCTGTTGAGCCACTTAATTCTCCGTATGAATTTTTTTTTCATATATTTTAGATTTGCAACATTTCCATGGTGTGGGTGATATGTGTGTTCTCGAGAAAATGACACCAATATCTAGCTTGTTTTGTGCGTACCCCATATGCACTTAATCTTATCAAATTTGTATTCTTCTTGTCTTTGTTTTGGTTGCACCGGGAAAACTTTAGGCGATCAAGTGGAGTGGCAACATATGGTCAAGCGAGTGGAAAAGGTAGGAATGTTCAAAGCATAGCACCACTCTATGTGTTCCAAATTATTTATTCCCCGTTGCAACGCACGGACATGTTTCCTAGTGAAATATAATGGATAAAAGGAAGTTGGGCGCCGATTTATGACTCACCTTATTCTCTTCGTACCTCACAAGGTGGAGTGTCATGATCCACCAAAGATTGCCCTTGAAGGCGACAACCAAAACCTTTACATACAAGGTTGGGGCTAACTCCACAACTTAATTAGAGTCTCACAAGAAAATACTAGAGCTTCTCACCACCTAGGCAAGCTCCATGACGACTACTTCCATTTAGGGTTGTAAGAAACCCAAGAGTAACAGATCCACCAACAATAGTAGGGAAATAAAATTATTTTGGTGAAACCCGAGATCTGGATCTCCTCTATCACTGCTCGAAGATTCAATGAGGACAGAGTAAGGGAGTTGGAGATCTCTGCAATTTAGTCGTTGGAACAACGAATGAGAGAGTGTGGAAGTGGTGTTTGCCTTTAAGAAAAAAGATCTATTTACAGAGTCCCCAATTCCAATGGTTATGTTGCGGGGAAAACCTACCCAGATTAATCCGCGTCTGACAATTTGTTTCGGCCATAACAGGGCAAATGCGCAAGGTCAGCCCTGGCAAATGCCATTTCCAGAACATGCAATTCAGATTTATTTGGGTTGTCCGATTATCTTGACAACCCGAATATACGGGCCAATGTCCGATAAAATTTCCGCGGGGGGGGGGGGGGGGGGGGGGGGGGGGGGGTGGGGTGCTCAAGGCGGTGCACGAGTGCAACACGCTGAATTTTGTCTTCCAAGTCATTTTCTCGAAGTGCACAAGTGCGACACGCTTCAAGATGAACTCTCACTCACTTGGGAAGTTTCCTCCAATATAGTCGATTTGTGTACGTGTTGATGCACTCATACCTTTCCTAAATGGACCCACTTTTATAGTACGGATTTCCTAAGACTCAAATAATAGAAAATCGTTGGAGCTCGTCTCTTCTTCCTTTCCACCTCGAGGTGTCCAATCCATATTTTGTTATTTTTAAATACACCTTTAATTGTCAAACATGGTTAGTCTGTAATTGTGTTGCCATTAACACCAAAATCACTTAGAAAGAGTTTTTTCCTGGATACCGCTTCGACTCCTGGCGACTGGCGATCGGGAGGCGATTAGGGTTTCCAGTGGAACCGGCGGCGCTCGTTGGTTTCTTCACCGGCGGGGCGTGTAGGGGAACGGCGGGAGCGTGGTTTTCTCGTCGTTCGTGAGACTTTCTCTCTCCTCCCAGTGCTAGGTTCGGTTTGCGCGAGGTGATCAGGGGAAGGCCGCGAGGCTTTTGCCCACCCTTGGCAATTGGAATCGATCTGGAAGGAGGTGGGATCATGGCCTCGTCCGACGGGGCTCCTAGTCAGGGAGCCGCTGGAGCTGGAGCGAGGGGAAAGGAACCAATGGAGAAAGAAGAATCATCGAGGAGCTGGTGGGTCGGATGAAGCTAACGGCGGCGGAATCCACCAAGCTCTTCATTGATGATCGGGCTGATGTACAGGAGAACCCAGTATGGGCACTGGCAGGCAAGATCTTGAGCTCAAAAATCTTTAGTATCCAGACGATCGCCGATGTGCTTCGCCCTGCTTGGGGTAATCCGAAGGGCTTGGTATTCCGTGATGGCGGCCCTAATCTGTTCGTGGCGGAGCTTCCATCGGAGCATGAAAGGGATAGAGTCTGGGAACGCTCGCCATGGAACCTGAATAAACATGCTGTTGTGTTGGAGAACTTCAAACGCAGTCAACGTCCGTCGGAGCTGAGGTTTGATAGGCCACCGATCTGGATTAGAGTGATGAACCTCCCTTTCAATTTGCATGATGATTGGAGTGAGCATATTGCCAGCAATATTGGAGAGTTCATTAGTATTGATAAGACCAATAAGATGAGGGTTAGTGGAAAGTTTTTGCGGGCTCGTGTTTCAATCAATGTCAACGAGCCACTGCAACGATGGATTGCTATAGACTCGACGCTGCGCGAGGCCTGTGATTGGTATGATATCAAATTTGAGCAGCTACCCTACTTTTGTTTCTCTTGTGGACGTTTGGGCCACTCTGATCTGATGTGCCCAGACCCGGGAGAGAGGGATGAGATGGGACGTCTCCCGTACTGGCCAAGCTTAAGAGCGCCTGATGACAGGAAAAAGAAGGAGCCAAGTTCATGGGGCAATTTTTCTGGTGGCGGTACTACATATGCTCAAGCGAGTGCTCTGGGTAAACAAAACAGCAACATGGCGGGAGCCTCCAATGACATGTCAGGATCGGGCCACAATCAGCAATTCCCTCCACCGCCTCATGGTGGGGGAAGGGGAAGAGGCCGGGCAGGTAACCGTGGAGGGAGGTCTGTAGGTGCCAGGGGCAATATGCAGGTTTATAGGAGGCTGGCAATTGAAGGTGCTTCTGAACCTATGGAAACAGACAATACCCTGGCGGTTTTCGACCCAAAAGTCTCGGGTGTGAAAAGAGATGAACGACCAGATAAGAGTGCTATCTCTCCAGCACCATCTCCTGACCCGAAGAAAACTCGAGTGTCATCTGAGGAGTCTAAGACTATTACTGAATCTTCAACGGAGACTGCTGGGCAGTCCCGCCAGTCTCAATGAGTTGTTTATCGGCGAACTGTCGCGGGCTTGGGAACCCGGGGATAGTTCGAGAGCTTCGCAATCTGGCGAAGCAAGAAGGGCCCATGCTGCTCTTTGTTATGGAGACGAAGATCAGCAAGAAAAGGACTGAAAAGTTGTGTAATTCTTTGGGTCTCTCTGGCTGTTTTGCTGTGAGTAGTGATGGTCTCAGTGGGGGGATTGGACTGTTTTGGAAAGCTGAAGTAATTGTTGATCTAAAAAGTTTCAATTCCAACCATATTGATGTGGTAGTGCAACCACGTGCAGGAGGAGTGAAGTGGAGGTTCACCGGTTTCTATGGGGAACCAAGAAGGGAGAACCGACACAATAGCTGGACTTTGCTGCGGCGTCTCTCGAACGCGTTATCTTACCCATGGCTCTGCATGGGTGACTTCAACGAGACGCTAGTCAGCTCGGAGCATTTTGGTGCTAATGCACGCCCTGAAGCGCAGATGAGGGCTTTTAGGGAGTGTGTGGAGGACTGTGGACTGATTGATGTCGGATGGATGGGACTGCCGTTCACATGGGATAATAGGCAGGCTGATCCAGTGAATGTGAAGGCGCGGCTTGACCGAGCTTTTGGCAACGAGGCTCTATATGCGTCGTTTAAGGTGGATAGAGTGCGACACGTCGACTTTGTTGCCTCAGACCACTGTGTTCTGTCGATGCGACTGCGGGGCCTTGATGAACGAAGGAACACGCACACAAACCGAAGCTTCCGTTAAGAGAATGCATGGCAGACCATTGGGGAGTATGATCAGAAGATAGCCGAGCTGTGGAGGGATAAATGCAGATCAGGTGGGCTGTCGGGTGTATCTTCAACTCTCAAGGATATGCAAGAAGAGCTAGCAAGCTGGGGGAACTCGAAATTGGGAAACTTTAAAAATAAACTGGCTTTGCTTCGAAAAGAATTAGCGAATGTTAGGAGGCACTCGCTAGTTCATGGTCCGTCACAGGAGGAGACGAATATCATGGGTCGGATCAATCGAGTCCTGCACCAGGAGGAGATTTGGATCAAGCAAAGGGCGCGTGTTCAGTGGCTCAAAGCGGGGGATAGAAACTCGGCTTTTTTTCATGCGCAGGTGGCCCAAAGGAGACGGATAAACAGGATTTCGAGCTTGCAAAGGCCAGACGGCTCGATCTGTGAAAATATGGAGGACATACAAGCTGAAATTCAGAGTTTCTACCAGACTTTGTATCAGTCCCAGGGCGAGCCCAACATGGTGGCATGCCTACACTTCATCGAGGAACGAATTACGCAGCCTATGCGGGAGGAGATGGACAAGGTTTTCACGGCAGAAGAAGTTAGCCACGCTTTGTTCCAGATGCACCCGTCGAAGGCACCAGGCGTAGATGGGTACACGGCAGGTTTTTTCCAACGGCATTGGGAGCTTGTGCGTGAGACGATAGTTCCAGCTGTTCTGGAGTTTGTGAATGGAGGAGAGCTACCATCTGATCTCAACGATACAGCCATAGTTCTTATTCCTAAGGTACGGAATCCCCATTCAATTTTTCAGTATCGGCCTATTTCTTTGTGTAACGTAATATACAAGATTTGCACAAAGATGATTTCCATCAGGTTGAGGCCGGTTATGGAGGAGACAATTAGCCAAGAACAGAGTGCTTTTGTTCCGGGGTGACTGATCACGGATAACGCTCTGGTGGCTTTTGAAAGTATTCATAGTATGAAAAGAAGAAAGAAATCCAAGAAAGGAGCTTGCGTCGTAAAGCTTGATATGATGAAGGCGTATGATCGGGTGGAATGGCCGTTCTTGGAAGCCATTATGCTCAAACTTGGCTTTTCTGCAACAATGGTGCGTTTGATCATGAAGTGTGTTACTTCGACGAAGTTCTCGGTTAAGGTGAATGGTGCTCTGCTGCCTAGCTTCATCCCATCTCGAGGATTACGTCAGGGAGACCCAATTTCCCCATATTTATTTCTGATGTGTGGAGAGGGACTGTCGGCGATGTTGAATAACTTCAGTATGGGCTATGTGGACAGAGGGGTTCGAGTTTGTAACAGAGCACCATGGATTACTCATTTGCTCTTTGCAGACGATAGTTTGATTTTCATTGAAGCTTCACCGAGAGGGGCTGCGAGACTCAATGTTATTATGAACATGTACCATGAGGCGTCGGGGTAGCTCATCAACAGAGAAAAAAGCTCCATTTATTTCAGTCCGGGGATCCCAGAGGAGGTTCGAACTGCGGTAAAGGGGGAGCTAGATATTCAGGTGGAAGCGTTCAGCGAGAAGTATCTCGGGCTGCCAACTGCAGTTGGTAGAGTGACAGGAGATGTTTTTGACTACATTGCAGAGAGGATTCGAAGCAAACTCAATGGAAGATCTGAGAAGAACCTCTCGTATGCTGCAAAAGAAGTGATGATTAAGTCGATCATTCAAGCAATGCCGACGTATAGCATGGCATATTTTCTGCTAGGTAAAGGCACTTGTCAGAAGCTGACGGCGCTAATAGCTCAGTTTTGGTGGAGTGGCTCTTTGGACAAGCGTTCCATGCACTGGTTGGCCTGGGACAAAATTGCGAAGCCAAAAGGATGGGGTGCCATGGGCTTCCGAGAGATGCACCTGTTCAATTTGGCACTACTTGGCAAACAAGGCTGGCGGCTCATAACAAATCCACAATCCTTGTGTGCGCAGGTGATGAGAGGGAGATACTACCCTAACGGCGAGTTCATGACAGCCGGAATTCCACGGACGGCATCCAAGACCTGGCGCTCCATTGTCGCCGGTAGGGAGGCGCTGAAGGTGGGCTTGATCAAGCGGATCGGCACAGGGGATTCAATTTCGATCTGGGAGGACAACTGGATCTCGGGATCGAGGACGATGAAACCAATGGGACGAAGAGTGGACACGGATAAAGAGGTGGTGAGCGAACTGATTGATCCTAGCACTCACCAATGGAATGAACCATTGATCCGCGAGCTGTTTTTTGTCCCGGATATGGAGCGCATCCTTCAGATACCTCTCCGACACACTCATGGAGAGGATGGGGTTGCATGGGCTCATGAATCAAAAGGAATATATTCAGTCCGATCGGCGTATCGAGGACTGGTTGCAGAAAAGGAGCTTAGAGAGGAATTACAGGGGGGTGGTGCGTCCACCTCTGCTGTTGGTGATGAGCTCAAGTGGAGGAAACTCTGGAAGTTGGATGTTCAACCGAGGGTACGAGTATTTTGGTGGAGAGCTCTCAAAGGCATTTTGCCGGACTACGCAACTCTCTCCAGGCGGCATGTCAAAGAACAAAGTACCTGCCCGGTTTGTCAATCAACATCAGAGACCTTATTGCACGCCCTTGTGGAGTGCTCCCATGCGCAGCTCTTTTGGTCGGCGGCCAAAGATGCTCTCAACCTCAAGCTACCACGCTTACATCCGATCACGTGGGCGGAGGACATTTTATGTGAGGCATCCTTTGGAAATCTCGATAGAGAGATGACGATCTCGATTATGGCACAAGTTTGGGACTCTAGAAAATAAGTGGAGTCACGATGATCAGGGATACAACCCGCAGTCTACCGTGGGTTTTGTTGCGGAAGCTCTTGCGCTGATGCAGGGCCTCAAGGCGAAGAAGCGGAAGAGTCGGAGGACGGCTAGCACCTGGCAGGGCCCCCGCTGGGTTTGTTAAGCTGAACTCGGATGGGGCGATCCGACAAGAGGACGGCATAGCGACAAGTGGAGGTGTTGCGCGTGATGTCGATGGGTTTAGAAGTGCTTGGTGCCGGGTCTATCAGGGCATCACAGACCCTTTGACGATCGAGGCTTTGGCAATGCGAGATGCAGTGGTGGCGGCTACTAATCAGCAGTTCGACAATGTCATTGCAGAAACTGATAGTTCAGAGCTGATCCGGCTCTGGAACGAGAGAGGTAATCATCGTGCTGTGATCACTCCGATCATCAGCGAAATTGGCGAGTTAAGTGCAAGATTCAGATCCTTTGAGCTTGTTCATGTTCGGAGGACAGCAAATAACGTCGCTCACGAGTGTGCAAAATTTGCATGTGCTCATGGTGTACCAGCGGACTGGGTGAATGAGAGTCCCTCTTTTCTCTCTTATAGCCTGATGGCTGGTTGTAATGTAGGATATCCTGTTAACATCCTCCCCGGATGATGTAACTGTGCTTAACGTTTAAAGCAGCAAGTTTTCAGACGCACTCTTTTCTTTCGAGGGTAGCTAAGGGGACTGGAAGGTTTTAATGAGGCGGGGTTGCTAGCTTAATATATGGAGAGTTTGAATTGCAAAAAAAAAACACCAAAATCACTTAAGGATAGAAATACCCTTTCGGAGACGCACCAGAAAACTCAAGTGCTAAATACAACGGATCTCAACGATGCGGCAATGTTCACATCGGATATTGCGGTGACAATAGGATTCATTTTGGTAGCCATCTGGATATGGCTATGCTATATGCTTGAGTTGTTGACATGTGGGGCTGGATAGTTTTAAATCCTAGTAGAAGAGGTATACATTTTACAAAAATAGTACTCCCTCCGACCCGAATTAATGGGCGGCCTAGTCTTAAAAATAATATTTACAAACCCCCCCCCCCCCCCTCCCGCCAGTTTGAAAAGTTTTGCAATCCAGTCCAATCGGAATAGTCGCGGCGGCGTCTTCCTCGCGGGGCGGACCGCTGCCGTCCGCAGCTCGCCGGAGAGAGCGAATCTGCGGCGGCTCCGCCCGCAGTTGGGAGGATCCCTCGGAGGGCTCCCGCCGCCGGACGCTTCCCCTTCCCATCGCGGCGCGACGCCTCCTGCGCATCGAGCTCGGCAGCATCAGCTCCTCAGCAGCCGCCACTCCACCTCGTCCTCCTCCGCAGCCGTCGCCGCAGCGCCACCAGAGGGAGCCGGCGCCGCGGTCTGCGCCTACCCGCTGCCGATCCTCCCCAACTCCAGCACCGAGTACCTCGTCGAGGAGGACCTGCAGGTGGTTCTCAAGCCACCCAGCGCCGTCAACCCGCCGCTAGCAACCGAATTACCGGCGAGCCGAGCCAGCAGCTGGCAGCCGCGACGGAGTAATAATCTTGCAACTGAATTACATGTTTTTACCAAGAATATTAAGGTTATTTTTACAATTATTAATGAGAGAGGAGAAAGCGAGGCGACCGAGTTTCGCCGGCGATTCCGCCGCTTCCCTCCGTCTCCGGCGTCGGCGCGGCGTCGTGAGACGGAGGGAAGCTGTAGATCTCGTCTGTGCGAGTAGTATAGTACTAGCTTTTCTAGTTTTCGTCCACAAAATCGGCGTCATCGAGCTGGAGGCGGTGGCGGCGGTGGTGGAAAATAAGGTCTCCCCCTCCCTTCTCCGGTCCGGCGAGGCTCTCGCTGGGGAGGTCGTGGAGTTCTGTTCCTCTTTGTGCTCATCGCGGCGGCGCCGACGAGTGCTTCTAATGGGGTTCCTGTCCTCCGTCCCTGTTGTCGTCGCGTCGTCGTCTTCTCCTGCGGCGACGTGGGATCGTGAGGTATGTGTTGGAGATTGCGGTGGTGTTTGCAGGCCTCCGGCGCAGGGTTGCCGGAGTTTGTGTGGAGGAATGGTTGAGGTGGTGGTTTGGCCGTGCTCGTTCAATGAGCTAGATCTCGTCACTGTGCTTCGGGTGGATTTTGCGGCCGCCTACATGAGTGGAGCTACGCCTCGTTCCAGGTTCGGCGGTGGTCGGCTTCTTCTCCGGCGTCTTCGGCGGTGGAGCAGAGGTGGCGGACCGGCGGCGGGTTCAGCAGAGGTTCCTGGGGACCGTTCTGTAATTTTCTTTTTTCTGTGGACTTTTCTGCTGTTGTGCTGGGGCTTGGGACCCACTTGCCGTGTACTGTGTGTTGTATTCCTTGATGTATTTGGATGAATACATGCAGTATACTAAGTTCAAAATTTTTTATTAATTAAGGGTCCATTGTGGTGACCGAATCGATCCGGGGCATCCTCTGATTCCTTCCCTTGTCGTCCCCATCCAGATCTCTCCAATATCGTCTCTCCCTTCACTCTGAACTCCTCGCAAAATTCCTCTTCCCTCACCTCCGCTAAGGTACGCGCCGCATGCCCGCATACATCTCCCTACTCTCCGGTGACCCCTTCTAATCCCCGCGGCCATCTCGTCACCAGGTACTCCCGACGTCCCCGTTGCCACGGCAAGCGCTGTCCCCGTTTGCATCCTCGATCCCTGGTAATTCCCACCGCCTTTGCCTGATCCCGGGCATAGTAGATTGGTTGCGTTAGAGCCCTGAGGTTTCTGATAATATTTTTAGAACACTCGGATAATACCATATGGTATGCGTGTGCTTGTGGGCTGTACTAGTTATCGGTGTGGGAGAAACAAAAGGTTTTGGTATGCAAGCAGGATAACTTTCAGGTTACATAAACGCATTCATGGAGAAGATCCCCTAATGAGCATACTAATTAGGCCGTAGCAACAACTGGAATTGTTGGAGCCTGAGACTGTATTATGCATTTTGTTGGGAGAAATAAAATGCCAGATACTGAGCGTCTTTTGTACCTATATATCAAATGTAATAGGATCATCTATCCATTCTTGGTTGTCTCTTTGAGTCTTTGGTCATTTGTTGCAGTATCTGAATTACATGTAACCAATGAATTTGGATAAGCAAAGGCAAGTGTGTGTGCCTAGTAGTTTGATGAAGAATTGTTGTGTTGGAGAACACTAATGCTCTGGTGGGTCTTTCTTGCAGAGTCTCCATTGAACAGCAAGGTCATGGCAGAGACCATAGATTTATCAGGGGATGGAGGCGTTATTAAGACGATTGTTAGAAAAGCAAAGGATGATGCTATAAGCCCATCCGATAGCCTTCCGTTGGTTGATGGTACTGCATTTTATATATCTCGTCCTGAGCACAACATAGACATAGATAGTTAATTTATTCAGTTTGTCTGGGCAATTGTTCAGTGGTACTGATAAGTTACGGTTGAAGTTCGTTCTGATAATTGCTTTCAACATTTTTCCATTCTGCTACTTTGCTCCTGTTATGCACTTCTATATGTGGTACAGTGAACTTTACCTTTTAAATCTTCCATATTGGACTAAACATTTCCCATAATACCTATTTGCAGTTCATTATGAAGGGACACTTGAAAACGGAGAAGTTTTTGACACCACACATGAAGATAATTCTACTTTTTCATTTGAAGTTGGTCAGGGAGCTGTCATCAAAGCATGGGATCTGGCCTTAAGAACTATGAAAGTATGTGAATGTTTAATTGCTTGCTCAGATTGACCATCTGGAATGTTTCTTTCTAATAAAGTATCTCCTGATGACATATTGGAATGTCGAAGGTTGGCGAGATTGCAAAAATAACATGCAAGCCGGAATATGCATATGGAAGTGCAGGCTCACCACCAGAGATACCAGCAAAGTTTGTTTGCTATTTCGCTTCATGTTTGACTGAATTTTTTAGTTTTGTCAGGTAAAACAATTCTGTAACTGGGTCTGCTTTCTGCAGTGCAACACTCATTTTTGAGGTGGAACTGGTGGCTTGCAAGCCAAGGAAAGGTTCAAGCCTGGGCAGTGTATCTGATGAGAAAGCCAGGCTAGAGTAAGATATCCCCAAATGTTTTCTCTTTCAATATTTAACCGCAATAATCAGACGGCGGTCGACAGAATCCTCAATGAAGCTGGTATGTGGAGGTTGGAGGAGTTGAGACTTGAGAACTCCTCTGAATACTCGTCCACCCCATAATATCTGTAGACAACCGTAGATTTTTTCTCATAGAGTTTTATTTTTCATTTTTTCTTTTTCTATGAGATTTTCTTTTACAGGACCATTCCTATGAGATTAGTCGAGTTTTTGCTGTGTTTTTTTGTCGGCGTGCACCTAAGGTGATTTTGTAGCTTTTGAGCCACTTTGTTAATCTTCTTTTAATACAAAAGACACATGTTTGGCACGTGTTTCAGAAAGAAAATTAGTCGCAAATAATTATGTGAAACAGCACAGGACAGGATACTGAAATTAAATACTAATATATCATACCCTCTAGCTATTGTTCTTGGTTACGTGCTTTCATGAGAATGCTGCAAATACTGGAGAGCTAGAGATATACATTTAGTGCCTTTTATCTATGTGGAGCAGCACAGGACAGGATACTGAAATTAAATACTAATATATCTTACCCTCTAGCTATTGTTCTTGGTTTCGTGCTTTCATGAGAATGCTGCAAATACTGGAGAGCTAGAGATATACGTTTAGTGCCTTTTATCTACGTTGTAATCAAGTGTGATATGTTGATCTGCGGTTATGCTAAGAACATTATTTATTTTGTCCACCCTTTGTTACTGTAAAAATATATGATACATAAATTTTGATAGGGAACTTAAGAAACAGCGGGAGCTCGCTGCTTCTACCAAAGAGGAAGAGAAGAAGAAGAGGGAGGAAGCGAAGGCCGCTGCTGTGGCTCGTGTGCAAGCCAAACTTGAAGCAAAGAAGGGGAAGGGAAAAGGAAAGGGCAAATAGGTTACACCTGGACGTAGCTATATTTGGTGCTGAGTACTGACTGTTGTAACCTAGAAAATAATCAGCTAACGGCATCACACTGTAAGATTGCTTATCGGCTACTATGCTCAGCGATGCTACATGCTTATGTTGTTGGACAGTGGTCGTGCCGAAAAGACCAAATAATTGCAGCAATCTTTAGCTTTTACCACATAAAGCAGCAGTGTCTATCTTATGTCTGAGAGTTTCTTGGCAGCAATGTCAATTTTGTGTCTGATAGTTTATTATTAGCAGATGTGTTTCAGACTTTGATCCTTGATCTGCACCGATGCGGCAGACAACCTTGGAACGGAGCTCTTTACCAGTAAGTAAATTATACGTAACACACATACTTGGGCTCGAGGCAAACTTGTGCCACAAGTTCGTGCACAAAGAAATCGCATCAATCTGCAGTAGATGTGACATTTACTTTCTGATCAAACGTGTATAACAACCTCAGAAAAATTGCTTTGATGCCCGTTCCAAGCGGTACATGACTTTTGAACACAGTATGTACACTTTACAACAGAATTGCCTTGGTTAAACCTGTAGCGTACAAGCACAACCTAGTCCAGATTATGAGGGAGGATATTTCTGATGGTGTGAAGAACAAAAGAACGACTAGGTCAATATTTTCATGTCCAAACTCAGAGTAGACCTGTGGAGTGGAGGAAATACTGCTGGGAGCTGCAAGCACCTTCTCCCGTATCTTACACTTGAGGGTTTTGAGTATCCGCTGGCCTGCTATAAAATCCAAAACGGCTCGGGAATGCTACATTTTGGCAGTTGGATAGAAATATAGATCTCCTTCCGCGTTAGGAACTACATACCTATTGTGAATGTAATGCTATCTTCTGTAAATCGGATGGTGGTGTAGATAATGGAATATCATATGATGCACGGAACCGAAGGCCATTGCCCGTATTAGATGATACTGGGCAAAGCCAGCATAATATGCTCCGACCCAACACCTGTGCATGAAACAATCAGGGAAAGTCAGAAGAAATAACATGTGATGCTTCACACAGCTAAGAAAGCATGAGTATACTACTACGTACTCCCTCCGTCCCACAATATAAAACGTTTTGGCAAGCTAATCCCACAATATAAGACGTTTTAGCAAGCTTAGCGCCTTAGCATACTCAAAGTTATGTACTCCCTCCGTCCCACAATATAAGACGTCTTGGCAAGCTTTGGAGTTAGGAGAATATCCAGGTTAATATGGATAGGGAAGAATTTTGTAAGATTCCATGTTCACAAAATTTGCTTTGGAGTTAGTATCAAAACTGTGGATGTCTTTAAACAGCTGATAAAGGGATTGCCGTTAACATTGTCTGTGAAAGTTGACTGTTTGATTCTTACAATTATGCATTATATTTGGGCACGTGAAATATTTAAACACCCAAGAAAAGACCCAACAAGGCAGCACAGAAAATAGTTCTTAGTCTTCTTACTGAAATTAGATTCTCATAGACACCAAGGTCATATGGATGATGATAAAGGTCTCCACCCTTTTCTGCCAACCACATTGCTCTAACTCCTTCATGGTACTGCAACCATTAATTAATAAGGGTGTCGTTAAGAATTTCTATAAACAGTAATGTTGTCCAACATCAAGAGAAATTGGTGTCACAAACCTCAATTGTAGTTTTGTTCTGTAATATCAGGTGGATATGCCAGCCCAAGAGCACTGTCATCGCCAAAGTTAATGGGCAAAGAATGACCCCACAAATAATCTGTCAAATTGATAAGTTCCAATTTTGCACGTTTCATATTAAATGGAGTACGCACGATGGTTCATGACTTCATATATAAATGCAACATACCGGTAACTTGAAAAAAATTCCCAGATTACTTACAATTGATGTTTTAGAAGAATCACTGCCTAACTGTTCAACTTTTGGAGCAGTGTGCAAGACGCTCCCAACAATCAGAATCTGAGAGGGAGAGAAAAAAAGATGCATTTCAATGCTTTACCACCCCAAGAAATCATACTTGCTAACGTAATCACATAGATTAAACTACCATAGAATAGAAGCATGCAATTACAGCATACAATACAAAGACCAAGAATATCTTGTAGTTCTCATGTCCAACACAGTTATTAATCCAAATACAGTGATGGTCCTGCACATAAAGAAGTTAATGAGAATGGAAAGTGGACAGCAAAAATAGAAGATCACAATAGAATTA
Source organism: Poa pratensis (assembly GCA_947311845.1). Classification (NCBI taxonomy): domain Eukaryota; kingdom Viridiplantae; phylum Streptophyta; class Magnoliopsida; order Poales; family Poaceae; genus Poa; species Poa pratensis. Next base: position 109,156,563 of record CAMZMU010000074.1, on the reverse strand, counting down.
GTACTAGCGAGCACCATTTTTAGAACACATCTCTTGCACACACGGCAATGGTGTGCGCGTGGAGGCTTATAGTGGCCACATTTCTGACAATATCTCAAATCACCGCCCTGCAAAAACAGAACAGATTCAAAATTTTGAGATAACACAGAAGTGTACTCCAAAATGAATTGGCAGACAGGATTTCCCTGCTTACTTACTGAAAGATAATGCCACCTGCCCACCTCAACCTACTCTCATACTATTCTCCGTTTTATTTTCCCCATTTTTTGGAAAAGACAACATAACACTGTACTGCCAGCTTGGCACCTTACATTTGTAGGGAGTTTAGATATATTAACTTTTTGGTAGTGAGCGTTTGGTTGAACACATCAAACAACTTGCTTAAATCCGTTTATTGCTTAATCTCTTCAAGAGGAAGCATAGCCAGAAAATCTTGTGTTGCCTATATAAAGGGGGGGGGGGGGGGGGGGGGGGGGGGGGCAGCCCCGGTGCAGTAGCTCCGCTTGCGCAGGGTCCGGGGAAGGGTCCGACCACTTTGGGTCTTTAGTAAGCAGTCTTTCCTGCATTTCTGCAAGAGGCTGTTTCCAGGACTTGAACCCGTGACCTCATGGTCACAAGGCAGCAGCTTTTACCGCTGCGCCAAGGCTCCCCTTCATAACACGTTAATATTCTACTCCCTCCATCTCAAAATGGAAGGCGCGCATTATTTTGCATGGTCTTTGACGCACAACTTTGACCACTAATGTATACCAAAGTATATGAATTGTGCTTATATAAATGATTCTGTTGTATTTGTCTTACAGAAAACTTTTATTTCATATATATATTTATACTAAATTTGTAGATATATTACAAGCGAAAATCATAGTCAAAGTTGTGTGTTATTGAACAAAAAATGTCAACCACGCCTATATTTTGGGACAGAGGGAGTATTTATTTTTCTTCAGTGATCATAGCAGGAAATCATAAACTCAAAGATACTGTGGGAACGGGCCGAGCCATCCTCAAGCATAGTGTTATCTATTTATGTCCACTCAAAACCATGACTTGGTTTTCAAGATCTTATGGGTTTCAACTCTAGCCTACCCCAACTTGTTTGGGACTGAAAGGCTTTGTTGTTGTTGTTGTTTGGGAAATCCAAGATGCTGCAGTTCAAAACCGTATGTTTTGCATGGTATTCACTAAAAAAAGATTAGCAACGCCAGCTGCCGAGTTCAGAGTTACTTTGGCTTGCTTATAGCTTGGGCATGTTTGGTTTAATGATTATGGTAATACTCTGGAACTTCGTTTCATACTCTGGAACTTGCAAGCTCGTCGAAAATCGAAAATGTTAGCTAAGCAAATCTTCAGCTCAGAGATGATCCACATTTGGTGGAAGGTAGCAGGGGATCCAACAATCATATTCGGGTCCAACTCATCTGCAATTAACACAAGAGAAGAATCCCTTCCCTAACGGTCGCAACTTTCAGCTGAAATCGACAAAATGGAACATTCCCACTCTAAATGATCCAATTCTACGAGCTAGGTTGCCTTTAAGCCGCATTTGTCCAATTATAGGAGCAAAATGGAACGGATTCTCTGTTTTGCAAAAACCGAGCACCATTTGGTTCGCTCCACGGATGACAGATCCACATCAGCTAGCAGCCGACGAGAACGAGAGGCCAAAAAGATGTGGGCCGCACGCACCTTGCGCTTGACCTCGTGAACGGGGATCTCGGCGTCCTCGACGTCGGGCAGGAAGGCCGGCGGCACCCGGCCGGGGTCCCGGGAGACGGCGGCGGCGTACGTGGCGAGGCAGGCGACGGCGAGGGCTGTGAAGGCGGCGGCGTTAGCGACCCGGCTGCCGTGGCGAGGCCGAGCCAGCCGGCGACGGCGACGAAGACGGTGGTGTAGTAGACGTAGCCGATCGCCGCGAGCACGGCGAAGATGGGCAGCGTGAGGTACCCCGGCCGCCCCATCGGCGCCGGCGCGGGCCTGCCTGCCTACCTAGGGTTCCGGCCGGAGGAGGAGCCGCGCATCCTAGGAAGGTACAGCGAAGGGAAGGGACGAGGGAGGAAGTCCCGCGTGGCGTGCGGTGCGGGGCGGCACAAAGCGGGTCGGGCGCGGATGGCGGCCGGCCCGTTTTAAGGGAGGGAGGTTACTTTATTATTCCGCTCCGCGGGAAGAAGAAGGAGCAGCGGCGGCGGCAGGGAGCAGCGACGACGGCGGGCAGAGCATGGGCGGCGTGGATCTGTCTGTACTCTGTACCTACCGGTTTGGTGAAAGCTAGCAGTAGTATATCCCGGATGGTGCAGAAAGTGGCAAATTAATGGTGGTTGCAGATTTTGCGTGTTTGGTTGGAGTTTTTCATTCAGGGGTTTGTATGTTTTTTTTTTTTTTTTTTGAGATTTGGGTTTGTATGTTTCGGTGCTGCTGCTTTGTGGGATTATTAGTTTTTTTTTTTGCAACATGTGGGATTATTAGTTATCGTGCGTTCTGATTGATTGACGTGTGTAGACAATGTGGAGTGGGATGTACGTAGATTGCGTCGACTTTGCGTCAGGGCAAAACTAGCTAAAATTTAAGGAGTAACACGAGAGGCATAAAGTTAACGAACATACATTCTAGCGCAAAAAAAATGTTAATGAACATACACTAAATTTAATTTTTATGTTGTATATAGTATGATTAGTCAGTTATACATAACATAACTGACGAGATCATGTTGTCCAGTTTGTTGGACAATTTGGAAAACTAGAAATGGTGCTTGTTTTAACAGAAAAAATCATATTGATTCTGCAACGATGGTTTTTATAGATTGTGTGCTTTGCTAAATGGATGGCCTCTACTGCAGAAACCAAGAACGAGTAAAACTTCAAACTGTTGCGGAGATGATCGAACTGGTGCTGCGAGAGGTGTTCTCCAGGTCGCATGGATGGGCATCTACCTCGGCGAGATTGCCAAATTGATTTCTTTTGGCTACTTTTGCTGGTCTTTGCTTTCGACTATGCTCATGTTTGAAAGCTTATGTGATAAATCATCTTTAAAAAAGATAGAGTTGCGCTATGATGTGAGATTGTGGTAGGATGTGCAACACTTGCAAAAGTGGTTTGCAAACCAGGGACGGAGCCTGGAACGCTGGACAAGGGGGGGGGGGGGGCAATTGTACATTCCATGGCTTAGAGGGGGCCATAATGGTAAAATTTTAGCAAATTTGGGGGCCAAAAGCATAAGTTTTACAGGGGGTTTCAGAAAAAAATCACCATGAGGGGGGCCATGGCCCCGGCGTGCCCCCTGGCTGTCCCTGTTTGCAACTACCCTTACCTGAAGTGGGCATGTAATTTTCTTCAGTCTACTGGTGGTTTGTTTATATGAAATCGATAAAGAGGGGCTCGTTTGGTAAAAAATAAAGAAATATTCGAAAGAATTAATTGTCTTGAAAGAAAAGTATGAGTACGGAATGCCTATGCCGAAAAGAAAAGCAGTGTCCTTTAAAAAATAGTCATTTTGGCGCCAGAAAAGAAACAAGAGTTTTGAAAGGACATGTAGACATCAAGTCAAGATGGCCGAGTTGGTCTAAGGCGCCAGTTTCAGGTACTGGTCCGAAAGGGCGTGGGTTCAAATCCCACTCTTGACAATAATTTTTTGTTTTTGCCAAAGCAGAGTTTACTTGTTGCAAACTTAAGCAACATTCTTATTTATTTTCAAAAGCCGGGAGATGGGAACCGGGTCCAAACCAAACATTCTTGACTCGTTCACCTTCATTGAAGCCAGAGAAAGCATTCTTTTTCAACACATTTCTAAATCGGGACGAAAATCGCTCACCTACAAAATAGGTGAACACGTTCACCAACAGCTATACCAATTTGCCAATCGATCTTAACTCCTCTGTGTAATAAGAAAGAAAATGATAGACATTAGTATAGGACTGCTCAACGAACAGCAACTTCCACTCACTAATTACAGATTAAACTCGCCTAAAAAAATTACAACACCAAAACTGAACCGGACCACGAACAAATTCGCGTCGAAATCAAAGAAAGAATAACAACCATGTATAGATTAGCGTGAACTGTTAATGGCTGTCTTTTACAATTTTTGTTGTGTACACTTAAACGTGTGTGTATAATCAAGTACTTGAGCTAATTGCCTTAATTTACAGCTCGCCAGTGTCCAGTGACCAGTGGAGTGGTTAATCGATCTTAGTGAAGCAAGAACCCGAGCGCCTCCTTCAGTCGGCGCTGCCACCCTGGCTTGGTCGCCGCCGCCGTCGCGGTCTTGCCGCCGCTGACGATGCCGTCGTTGCCGGCGAGCACCCGGTACTTGTCCCTGCGCGTGAAGGTGGTGCACTCGAACCCGAGCGTGGCGGCGAGTATCCTCTGCACGTAGTTGGCGACGTCGACGGCGCTCTTCCCGGCGGCGCACGTGGCCTCGGCGGGGAGCTGGTCCAGGAACGTCACCTCGTAGACGGGCCTCGGGTTCATGAAGAAGAAGATTGGGTCCATGGCCTTCCACCCCTCGCCGTCGTCGGGTGGAAGAGCCCCACCCGGTAGTTGGTCGCCACCGGCACGATCCGGTCGCTGAGCTCCGCGAACAGCGCCGAGAACCGGAGAAGGTAGGGCTCCCGGCACGTCGTGCCCTCGGGGCACACGGCCACGTCGCCGCGCGCCAGCTCGGCGCGCATCCGTGCCGCGTCCGTGTCACGGTCGCGCGTCAGCCGCACGGTCGGGATCGGCGAGAGGAGCTCCGAGAGGCGGGAGAGGGAGTAGGTCACGGCGGCCACGCGCCGGCCGAGCACGAACGCGAGCGCCACCGGGTCCATGAGCGTGCGGTGCGTGCACACGAAGAGGACGCCAGAGTTGGCGGCGGGAGGCGGGCTGCCGCGCGTGATGATGGCGCCGCCGACGAATGGCGCGATGTAGGGGAGGGCCTGGATCGGGAGGACGAGGCCGATGGTGATGCGGACGAAGGCGAGGAGCAGGCCGAAAGGGAGCCAGAGGAGGATGACGAGGGACATGAGAGCCGTCGGCCGGCGCACGAGACGGCCGTCGTGGAAGATGACCGGCCGGAAGGGAGCGCATTTCGGCTGCATCGCCACGTCGTGGTCCGCGGAGAACGGCGGCTGGAGTTGCTCCTGCATGCGTGTACAACATACCGTTGTCAGATGTAGATTGATCATGCTGAATAATATTGTGAAAATGTACAGTGGCCGAGCTTCAACTAGAAACGAACTAACGAAGAGGCCAAAGGAAAAAAAAAAAAGTAAACTAGACTTTGATAACGATATAAGCAGTGACCTAAACTGGGACGAGTTGATTTTTTCCTCGAATCGTGGAGAATTAATTAAGGGAACTGTTTTTTTCGAAGGTTTTGTCAATTATGTTCCTTACCACCTAAGTACACTCACACTTGTACAAAAAATGGGAAAGTGCAATAAGAACAAGGCTATTATAAATAACGAAAAAGGACAGGAACTTCATAAAAGGAAGTGGAGACTTCACAAAAGTTGACAGAAACACCACTAGACAAAAAAGGTGGCCGAATGTTAAAAAAAATGCAAACTAGAATTTGGCGACGATAAAAGCAGTGACCGAAACTGGGGCGAATAGATTTTTCCCCTCGAAATCATGGAGAATTAATTAATGGAACTGATTTTTTCGAAGGTTTGGTTAATTTTGTTCCTTACCACCTAAGTACACTCACACTTGTACCAAAAAAGGGACAGTGCAACAAGAACAAGGCTATTATAAATAACAAAAAAGACCGGAACTTCATAAAAGGAAGTGAGACTTCACAAAAGCTGACAGAAACACCACTAGACAAAAAAGGTGGCCGAATGGGCAAAAAACAAATAAGTGTCTACCTTTTAGCAATTATGTTTAGGAAATGGTTTAATACTCCTGAGAGTATGTACTCTCACACTCAATATACCACAAAGATGAAACAGTTACACTCAAATAGACCACGTGGCATGCATGGTGAGCAAACCGAAAATTGATTGAAAATCGTACACATGCCTCACGGAGAACCAAAAACAAAAGAATTATAAAGAGATATTAGTTGGAAGGTGGAACATGTCATGGAAAGCACACCGATATTAAAATGAAGCTTCATTGGAGAAAGGGGGAGAAAAAGACATTATCTTGGACTTGTGACACAGAAGTTTTCACAAGATTTAATGAAATGAGTTATTTTTAAAAACATGTCACAGATGGGAGTTCTTGCATGCCAATGATGTGATGCCATGGCCGGGGGCGCAAGATTTAGCTTCAAACTTGCTTGGTAATTTTAGTAATTTAATAAAGAGATGTCCCTTGGCATTCCTTTATGAGATGTGAATCCTGAACAAAACTCTCATGAAAATTTTCAACGCCAGAACCAGGAAAAACAGAGTTTTCCTTAGATGAAAACAGAGTTTTGCAGCAGCAAAGAGGAGAAAAGCAGAGTTTCCCGAGGATGGCTGGGCCTATATGTGTGCTGGACCGGGCCAAATATCAAAATAGGTACAGATGGTTCGGCCGGAATTAAGTTTTCTCAGCCCATGGAAAAAAACAAAATTTGTCAAATTTTCGAAAGATGCACCAAGAAACTTTGTCCAAAGAGTAGGTAGCGCACCTTGCAGAAGGGCAAGAAGGATGACCGCGCCATGTCCGCCCGTCCTAGGCCGAGGTCCGGCTGTTTGCTGTTGGAGAAAAGCGCGCGCACGCGTTCGGCGATGGCCTCGTCGCCGCCGCCCCTGAGGAGCCCGGTGCAGCGCCTGAGGCGGCTGTACTCGACCTCGCAGCCGACGACGTCGTGCGCGCCGAGGTGCTCCCTGGCGAACCACTCCACCATGACCGTGGGCATGGCGCGCGTGACCACGACGCGCCTCCCCCGGCATGCCCCGAAGGCCGCCCAGGCCGCGGGGTCGACGTCGTCGGCCATGAACTTGGGCAGCACGGCGCTCGCCACGGCCTCCAGCTCCGCCCGCGGCACCCCCGCCGTGGCCACGAACGCCGCGCACCGCGCCGCGAGGTGGCGGCCCGGGAGGAGGAGGTCGAGGAGCCGGAGCGCCGGCCAGAGCAGCAGCAGCGCCGCGAACCGGGTCAGCCCGGAGGCCTCGAAGGCCACGAGCATGTAGTACGGGAAGGTGCACGCGTCCCGCAGCAGCGTGCCCTCCAGCTCCGCCACCACCGACGACTCCGGTAGCCCAGCCGACACTGCCGACATGGTCACCATGTGTCGACCGACAGATATTACCGAGCTCTGCTGTGCCTCGGGTGACTGTGCGATCGAGTACGTGAGGTGACCGATCAGTGGAGGGAATCGAGCGGGAAACCGAGGCGGGGGGATATAGGGAGGTGGCGTATGGTCTCCGGTGGCGGTGGGCGGAGTATGGCTTGACCTCGGCCTCCGTCGTCGACGATTCAGGTAAGCGGACTGCAACCACCGCGGTGGTGCGCGCACGCTACCGCACTTTGCATGCAAAGTCTCGCGGAGGTGGAGGCGCGGGATAGATGGAGAAGATGGCCACCTACCTCACAACAAACAAACTAACCGGATCAGAGTAATCTAGCTCTCTTTTCTTTGCATAACCTGCAGGATCGCGCCGGGGGTTTAACTAATGATGATGATCCGTCTAGGGGAGGAGAAATATATATATGTCGAAATGATTTCTGACTGTTTCTTATGGTGCTGCCGCGTGGGCGTGTGAACCGTGGGCGCTCGATCGACTGGTGTTTATTGGTGGGATAGGTAGATAGCTACGTTACGTATTGACGTGGGAAGACTGACGAACGAGCACATCGGCCGCGCGATTTGCTTGCTCGATTTATCTCCGGCCGGCCAGCCACCTTTGTGCTGTGCGGTGCGCGGTTTGCGGGGGCGTCGTCGCTCTTCAATGCTGACCAGGACAGATCGATCATCGATATACATCATTGGTCAACATGCATATGAAATGGTCATACGAGAGATGTGTTTGGTCTCCCGAGATGCAGTGATCTCGGTATTAAGAAAAACAAAAATACTAGTATCTTAAAGGTCTAGATTTTTAAAAAAATATACGATTTGTTATCTACATGTCTATAAAGTTTTACCAATTAATATGTTGTAGTTTATGCTACATAGAAATCACAAAATAGTGGATCAAAAAAGGCAAAAAAGAACTCATTTTTTCCTTCAATCATTTGTCCCTTTTATGCATATGGATGAAAATATAGTTCGATGCAAATTTGATCTACATACTAGGCATGTCAGACTTTTTAGAGAACTACAAAAATGAACTTTTGATTTCTTAACAATAATAATACCGAGATCACTGGTGCTCGTGTGCTAAAAGGGACTTTTCGTGGTCATGTCTTATTCTCTTCAGAGTGTGTGAAATGTACACTGCTTGTGATTTACACTACGTACATATGGCTTGTGCTCTATGAAACCGATTGACTTCCTAATGGTGGTTAGGAGAGAGTAGTACATCCTAAGTTATTGTAAACGTAACTGGTTCACAGTATTCTTGGTGTTAACTTAATTGTCAGAACCACACAATGCATGCATGTCCCAGGGCAAGTGATCATCGGCAGTCCTAGTGACACAGTCCCCGGTCTGAAAGTTGTTTTTTTTTAGGAGGATCCATCACATAAATTCAGACAGCTCAAAACACTTTACAAGAAAGTCCCCGGTCTGAAAGTTGTTGCTAATGAAGACACATACAATCAGCATGTTGCGCCTAAAGACTTGCCAACAGTAACCATTATTTGTCACATCGAAACACGTACATACTCCTCCGTTTTTTAATATAAGATGTTTTAGGTGTTGCACATGTTGTCTAGATACATACATAAGTGAGTGAACATGCACACTAATACATGTCTACATACATTTGTGTGCATGTGTATGTGGACAAATGCTAAAACATCTTATATTAAAAAACGGAGGGAGTAGTACTCAACGACTAGACAAGATGCCAGCATTCTTTTTTTAAAGAAAACCAAGTGGATATATACCCCATTGCCCCCACGACTGTCTAGGGCGCATGTGACTGGAATACGAGTTTTTTGGTCACTTTTGTGCCCCGCCAATTAAATGCAATTGCACACCAAAAAGTGCAACTACAGCAAATATATAAAACTAAATACACAGTGCATAAGTAACAAACTAAATATATATTATATTCAAAAGAAATAAATGTGAACAAAAAAGCGTTTGAAGCTTCACAAAAGTGAAATAAACATCATTATCCAACTAAAAAGGTTAAAAACTCTAAAACTTTCATACGCTAGGTTCAGGGGTGAATTTACCAGGTAAGCGTCGATACGCTCGAGCCCACCCTCTAGCTAGTTTAACCAAAAATTCTTCAAATATATATGACCAAGCCATAGATTATGTTTAGAGCTTCAAATTCCGGTAGTCGGTAAAGCATAGCACCTTAATGAAGTTGTACACGTAACGTAGTGCATGGCGTTACAACATGGGGGTTGTAGGCGTGTATATGGCCAGCTAATTAAGTGTCAAACCCATTATATTATATGTTGAGGATTTCTTCTGAATTCTAACCACTTGCAAACCGTACACGAGCAAGAGAGTGCATGTAAGTGTCAACAACGCAGTAGCAAACTAGGTAGAGTTACTAAGAGACGCTTATTATGCAAAAGCGTTCTTTAGCATTATATCCAGACTTCTTCACTCAGTCGACCAATTTCTCATGTTTGATTAATGACAAACTGATGGAGAATCACGATAGTAAAACTGTTTTTATCAAGTAATACTACCTTAAACGTTATCTAGCTAATTTTATACCTAGATATGAAACCATGACGTTCCATACGGTTGTAGAGCTTGGACCAAATCCTTGAGGGGGGAAATAGGTTAGAAGGATGAAATTTCAGATAGAGGTATACAACAATCAAAATGACATCATTGTATCTACTCCCATCACCAGCACCCCCGAAAAGTTGTACGACACCTCCCAAATTGTGTTCCCTTTGGAGGGTGCATAGCGTCCACTCTTGCCAAAAGCAGCAGTCGCATGCTCGCGGTGATGGGTTTGTGCTTATTGGGATGTGTAGCATTCCGCGCTAGCCATGTGATTTTCCTAGACGAGAGCGTCCATGTGGGTTCATCCAAGATTCTGAGGCCGTTCGTGAACAACTTCATCCAAGATGCGCTGACGGCATCTGTTACCATGGCCGTTTTGTGTGATGTACCCAACATTGGTAGAGTGATGTACATGTCAGGGGGGCCGATGCCCCCCCCCCCCCCCTCCCAGTCCAAGATTTTTTTTTGGCAAAAAAGCAGTGCTTTTTAGCTTGTTTTCCTTCAAAATCAGTGATATTTGTCCCATTTGCCCTCCAAAAACTAAGTGCTGCTGTTGTCACATCCACTTACCCATGGCGTTGGACGCGAGGCTGGCCTGCGCGGCTTTCTTCGCCAGCGCAGGCCCGGTTCTCCTCGCCGGCTTCCTTGCAGGACGTGCGAGATTTACGTGATTTGCGACATTGCGGTACTTCTTCTTGCGTTAATTGGCAGTATGGAGGCCAGTGCAGTCGAAACCAGCCCGTGGGCAACAACTCTCGGTGTGGTCTTTATGTGGATGTGTCGCGCTCCGGATCGGATATTTCGTTTTAGTCCAGCTAGCCGAGCATGTGGACGCTCGTTCATCTTGATGCATCAACGTCCATCGGGTCGAGCAGTACCGTCTCGCGCCTTAACTCCAATTCCAATCCCTATTGCCTCTTCCCCAGCCACAAACACCTCCCTCTTCCGTTCTACCCCCTCCCCCACACAACGGACATAATTTCACTTGTGCGGAAAGAGATAGAAAGATGGAAACATATCCCGCATATCAGGTGTTGCTGCAAAGAAACACTAACTACTACAATTTTTTCTACCTTAGATAAACATCATTACATCAAATAAAGGTGATGGAGTTGTGTACTCGTGAAAACATGAATTCAATTTTGATGCTCACATCTACACATAATTGAAAGAGAGAATATCATAAAACCATAACTATTTAGTCTAGGGTTAAAAAACACAATTGAAGCAATATTTATCAGAAGCCCCACAATTATGGGCAAGTAATTGCAGAAAATCCAAATCTCCCGATTCAGTTAGTTTGACATTGTTTCCGACAACTCCGGACAGATGAGACGGTTCTCCCCTTTTTCATGCACAATGGGCCGTACCTAGACAGACTTAGGCATAACCATTTGGACTGCATTTTAACTTTCGGCCAAACATTATTAAAAATCAAGTAATTCAAACTACATAAGTGAGTGAAGTAGGAAATTTCCACCTTGTTTTTTTCCTTCTTGTTTAAAATTGTTTGCATTTTTTGTACTTTTCGGTCATGATTCAATAAAAACTTCAAGATTTCAAAGGAATTTGAAAACATTATAATAGATATTCACGGCAATGAAATTGTTCAAAACTACTCGGATTTTTCATATTTTTAAAAAATAGTTTATTTTTTTTATCATTTTTGGGCCAAAGTTAAAAATTGCGAAAAACTTTGTTTGATGTAGTTTTGTTCAGTTCCGACGGAAAATCTGGAGAAATCCGCCTCCTCATCCACGTTGCATCTGACTTGTGGGCCCCGGTTGTCGGAAATGTTGTGAGGTTTGGATTTTTTACTGACCGTATAAGTCATAGTTTGTAGACAAAAAATAAGCTAGTTTAGTTAAATGCTTACCCCAATACTCCCTCCGTTCCGAAAGTAAGACGTTTAAGCAAAATTCCGACATGGAGCAAAATTGCTCAAATGACGTGTCTGCCCCCACTCAATCACGCAAATAACAGGCAATGCCCTCCCACAATTATGTCGCCTCCAGCGAACGATCGATTACAGGGGAAAAGTTTGAGAGCACCTCAGCTCAGGGAACCAGATCCTCTAACGTCAAGGAGTGAAGTCAGGTAAGCTACAGTACTCTAACTTCACTCCTTCACATCTCAACGATTAATTCAAATATTACTAAAATTAACTTGCACAGTTCATATTTGTGGTATTCATTCACAATAATTGCTTATAATCAAAATTGTGACCGCCTAATTTTTCAGTTTGGGAAAATTACATGTACAGTATTAGCTACAGTGAATCCCATACAGTGTTTGCTTAGCGTAGTACTGTAGCTTACCTGACTTTGCCTCTTTATTTTACACTAGCTTAGCACTGTACCTTATCTGACTTCCCTCCTTGACGTTAGAGGATCTGGTTCCCTCAGCTCAGGTCGTCGCCGGCCAGGAACACGAACGCGGAACACCTCGCTAGGGTCGTCGCCGGCGAGGAGCACCTGCAACAGGTCGTCACAGATCTCAGCGCCTCTGCGCCCAAAAATTCCGGAGCCCTAGGTCGTCGTTGGCCCCAGATCCTCGTCTCCTGCGCAGCTCCTCGTCCCAGCGCCTCAGCCCCAAGATCGCCGGAGCCCCAGATCATCTCCGGCGCAGTTTCTTGGCCCAGCGCCTCAACGCCCAAGATCGCCGGAGCCCCGGGACTCCAGCTCGTCCCTGAAACAGTTTCTCGCCCCAGGTCCTCTGCGCCAAAGTTCACTGGAGCCCCAGGTCGTCCCCGCAGAAGCTTCTCGTCCCAGCTCCTCTGCGCAAAAGCTCGACGGTGCCCCAGGTCGTCTCCAGCCCATGTCCTCGCCCCTGGTCCTGATCAATTTGGGACCAACTTTAGTAGCAGATCAATTTGTCTGTATAATTACACCTAGCAAGCAAACAAAGAATTCTGTGTACAAGTTTCAGTCTACCGATGTGTACAAGTTTCAATCTACTCCCAGGAAAAATTGTGTGCAAGCAATACATGATTAACTTTGTGTCCAAGCTTTAAACAAGTTTGAACTGAACTTTGTGTACAAGTATTCAGCACTCCAATATTGGCAACACTAAATCCAATAATTACTCCTAATCAAGCAACTGTTTACTGTACTTTTAGCTACACAAGATTATGCAATTTGTGCAGTGGCGTCAAAAAATTCAGGTCAATCTTCCAAGAAACTTGTACTCCTACTTAAAATTTCAACAAACTTGGTTAAGAATTTCAGTTAAGGTACTCCCAAGAATTTCAAATAGAGTTGCAGCAAGAATTAATCTTCCAACACACTTGCAGTAGCAGCAAGAATTAATCTCCAACACACTTGCATTAGCAGCAAGAATTTTAGTTACTCCTAGTTGTGCAGTAGCATTTCAGACAGAGTACTCCTAGTTGCTGTACAAGGAACAATTGCAAGCAAACAACAGATCTAGCGCGCACAGAACAAGCAAATTAGCAAAGTTTCCCTAAGAGCTGAAAGTCCACAGAGCTGAAAGCTGAAACAGGGTAAAAGATCAAAACTCCAGGCCGAAATCCAGTTCCAGATTTTCTATCTTCTTTCTTGAAAAAGAAAATCCCCAAATTTCTCTCACACTCCTACTGAAGAGTTCACCGGAGAATTAAAGCAGAGCATTTGTCTGCATGGCCAGGCCGGAGGCTCAAGCTGCTGAACTATCGCCGCCGTGCACAAAGACGACACGCCGGCGGCGGCTACCGCGAGGAGGAACCATCAGTGCGCCGGACAGGCTGAGGCGACCAGAAAGGGACAAGAGAGAGACAGAAGAACAACAGCAGCGCGGCGGTAGCTCGCTGTGTCCCTGGGGGAAGTAGACGACGAGGCTCCCGGCAGGCTGCAGTCACACAAGCGGCTCAGCGCACGCGTACCACAGATCCTGGTTCATCTTGCTCCTCCTCTTCCCCTCCCCCTCGCCGCTGCGCCAACGGAGCTCTCCGGAGCAGTAATTAATTAAGCCGGGTGGTCGACGAGGATGGAAGGATGAAGGAAACGGAGCCACCGCCAACAGATCCATCACCGCCGCCCACCGATTTGTCACCACCGCACAATAATTAAGCCGCAGCTCCGGCGACGGAGAGAGCGAGGAGCACGGAGGCGCGGCGAGCGCGAGGGAGGGGAGGAGCGCGCCGGCGAGATCGAGGAAAGGGAGGAGCGCACCGGCGAGAGCGAGGGCGACGTGCGGCGACGTGAGGCGTGGGGAAAGTGAGGGGAAAGCGACGCCAAAAGTGTGTTCCGACCGGGGGTAATTTGGGAAAATAGTGTTTCGTTTCAACGTGACAAAACATGAACGTGAAATGCTAAAACGTCTTAGTTTTCGGAACGGAGGGAGTAGTTGTGACTATATTTGATCTACTTGAAGCCTAGCTTACTTTCAAAAAGTACTTCCTCCTATCTCGCCAAATTGGATAAAATACTTCATTAACCTTAACGAGTTTTATGTATGAACAGAAAAAACGCCAGTTTCAACACAACAATCGGCTGGACATTAATTGTGGACAAGGAAAAGGTCGTTTCGCCATGTTCGTTTCTGGAAACAGCTCGCGCGTGTAAGAAGGCGATTAATTAGCCCGTCGTTATCTCGACAGGAGCTCGAATTAATACCTACAGTACGTCGCAGTTCCCGTCGATTTGTAATAACGCATCGACGAGACGAGAGAGAGATGACAAGATGGCATGTTGTAGCTGCTGCCAAAGATGCCCAGGGGTGCGAAGCAGTCAGCAGTCCGAACAATTTATATTTCCCGCGGGACAGTACCGGCAGTTCGAGTTAATCAAAGGAGAAAGTCGATCCATTTTTCAGTCCTTTTTTGTCGTAAATGTTTTCCAGGTACTAAATATATGAAATCTTTAACTTTGATAATAGTCCGAAAAGCTAGATGGTTCCGTCGATTGTTATGGCATACTAGACAAAAAACTACGACGCGAAAGGAAAAGATCGAGACCCGGTACACTTTATTTTCAACATGGTTACGCACGTCCATGATTACACTTTGTTTTCTTATTATGAAAATGATAGCAAACGAAAACTCACGAGCAGTTCTTTCTCTTGTCAGATCGCTGCAGTTGTGTGCCGTTGCACCGTCATCTCCCTGACTCCAAGCTCCTTCTCTCTGTTGCAGCATCGCGCCTCTGTCAGGGCCGGTCCTGAGATTTTGGGGGCCCGGGGCGAAACTAAAACTTGTGGCCCCTAATATAGACATCATAACAATAATAATGAATATATGTATAAAAAATATGTTGCCAATATCTTGCAAATGCATCTATAAGCAGTACGCGTATCAAATAATTTAAACATATTACCTTAATATTTTCTTCTAACGTTGCAAAGTCACTTATAATAGGGTCGAGGTCAATGTCGTCAAATAATTGCTTCTCGATGCATAATGTCGCCAAACCATTAAACCTCTCTTGAGTCATTGTGCACCTCAAATAGTTTTTCAATAATTTCAACTTAAAATTTCATTCATCTGCGACAGTCACATGCACGGTGAATACATCCAATGCGGAAAATAAATTATACCGGAGAGAGTATTGAACTATTGATTAGAAAATCGGAACATACTACTATATGTCTATATACCTCAGATGGCCGAATCGGCTAAATCGTGAGGTCTGGAACACTGGATCGACCAACTTGCAATCTGGATTGGGTAAGTGCATAAAATACAAAATTACTTTATTAGTGGTTTTTGATATGAGAGAAAGATGGACACAGCGTACTCTGGAACAGTGGAACTCTGGATGAGGAATCATTACCTCACGTCGTCGGGGGAGAGCGCTGAGCGCTGAAGGCGCCGCCGAGCGCTTGGATGGCGTCGATGGAAAAGAAAGACCGGAGCCAGCCGATTGGATCGATCGATCGGAAGCAGCGATGCTAATTGCCTAATTCCCCGGCTCCCTGCGTGCGTCCCCTTGCCTCCCTGGACCCTGGCCACGCACCAGCCCAATAGCCCAAAGTGTTTTTATTTATTTTTTCTGCCGGGCTGATAATATAAAGCATATAGCATACCGGCTGGGGGCCCCTAGATTTTGGGGGCCCGGGGCGGCCGCACACCCTGACCCCCCATCCGGGCCGGCCCTGGCCTCTGTTCTCTCCCGCACCGCTACACCGTCACCGTTGCCCGCGGCGGCAAGGAGTCTAGTATCTGCGAGAAGACACCGAGGAGCGAGGACGAGGGCAACAACAGACGAGCTAGCAACGCGGGATGCCGCCGACGAGCACAACGGCGGCGGCGTTGTTGAGCAGGACGTTAAATCACGATGATATATAGATGACCTAGATGAACGAAACGATGCAAAATCAAATGACCCGCGGACTATTTTGACCGAGTAAGAGGATTTTCACTACTGTGTTTTGTTGGCTTTTAGATTAGCTACCGGTCTAATTTATTTCCTTTTGGGTCATGTTTTTTCCTAGAATCTATAGAAATGCTTAGACAATTAGGAAAGTTGGGGTTTTTCATTTTGTGGGATAGTTCAATAACTAAAAATGGACTCTCTCTTAATCAAGCTAGCTATGCTACTCATAGGTAGCAGCGTCGTCGTGGCGTTTTCACACGCCGTTTCCGTGTTGGTGAATTAAATTGCTTCCGTGTGTGTCGACTATATCTTCGGGTATCCGTCTCACTACAGGAATCGAACAAGACGCTGACGGCTTCCGGCCGTCGGCGTATGCACGCATGCCGTCGGCGTATGGATACGCCGACGGCTGCAGTCGGCGTCTGGCCGTCGGCGTATTCGACCGTCGGCGTACCCAATCCGCCATCGGCGTCTGCGACCCCGTCGGCGTACGCTGTGGTGGGCCCCACAAGACGGCATCCGGCCGTTCCGTCAGCCCTCCATACGCCGACGGCAATGCGCCCCGCTGTTTTTTTCAGTTTCTCATACGCCGACGGCAATGCCACGCCTTTGCATGCAAATATTTTTGAATTTTTTAAACTTTTTTATTTTTTTCTATTTCGAAATTTCTAACTCAGCTACATACTAAATCTCTAATTACACACTTAATCATAGGTCAAAGTAATTACGCTGGTCAAAATTCCCGTTTGGTCACCCATCCTCAAATTTGAAAACTAAAATGTCTATGTCAATTAGAAAAATGAGAGGAATTCAAATATGACATCCATATCATCCTTTGCATTGTATAAACATCGATGGTTTAGAAAATTGATCTCTTTCGATGAATAGTCATGTTGGCCATTTTGACTCTTTTTTGAAAAAAAAAATAAAGTGAAAAAACCCCTCAAAAAAAGGTATCCTCTGGCATTGAGTTATTTTATGTGTACTAGTTGCTATTAAAAATGATAAATTTCTTTTTTACAAATTGTTCAAAAAAATGCTTCACAAAAAGGTCTATCATCTAGACATGTATAGGTTTCGCGCCAAATGACCAAGTTATGGTCATCACTGTGCCATAGTTTGTGGAATGTGTCCATATTTGAAACATGGCGTGCCTTGGTATGGCAAACATTGTTGCCAAAAACAAATTTCAAATTATTTTTATAAATATCATTTTCCATTTTTCAAGTGCCAAAAATGACTTTTGTTATGGAGGAAATACCAAAAATATGTTGCAAAAGGCACCCATCTTATTGTCACAAAGGGTACTACATATTTTATGGATAATACCCAAGTATTAGGAATTTTCCTCGATTTTTACCTAATTATTCCTATTTAAATGACTTTATGCCGATTTTCCAAAAGTAATTGAAATTGAACTTTATCACAGAAACATCGATAGTTTTGAAAAATGTGACCCCTTTCAATGAATAGGCACGACGGTCATTTTGACCGTTTTTTCACAAAAATAAAAGAAATTGAGAAAATACTCAAAAAATGAATTCTTTTGACAAGGAGTCCTTTTATGTGTACTAGTTGCTAGCAAAAATGATAAACTTGAGTTTTGACAAATATTTCAAAAAAAATGCTTCAAAAAAAGGTCTATCATCTATAGACATGTATAGATTTCGCGTCAAATGACCAAGTTATGACCATCCCCATGCCATAGTTTGTGATAATGTGTCCATACTTGACACATAGGGGTGTCTTCGTATGCAAAACATTGTTGCCAAAACCAATTTCCAAAATATTTTCGTAAATATCATTTTCCATTTTTTAAGTATAAAAAATGACTTTTAATTAAGAAAGTACCAAACATATGTTATAAAATGTCATGTGCATGGTGAAAAAGATTTTATGGATTTCATATTTGGATTCCTCTCATTTTCTAATCGATTTAGACATTTAATTTGTTAAATTTCGATTTACGGATTTAAAGATATGAATTATTTCATATTAAATGGAAAATAGAAAAAAGTAGACGCCGACGGCCGCCGTCGGCGTATCAATGCCGTAAAGCCCCATTTGCGTGCCGTCACGGCGGGCCTTGTACGCCGACGGCAGCCGTCGGCGTATGTCGGGCTACATCGACGGGTTTTTACGCCAACAGCCGCGCCCGCGGCTTCCCTAGCTCGCCTTATACGCCGACGGCCCCGACATTTGGCCGTCGGCGTATAATTCGGCCGTCGGCGTCTTGTGGCTTTCCCGTAGTGTCTGTTTGTCAGAGCTGTCGATTCAGTGTAACTGCGATGGAAACGATCTTGGCATGTCAACATTATTAAGGGTCGCCCTCTGTCAAGATTAGAGCACTCCACTCGCGACGCCCAAACGGCCGCCCAAACGCCTTTGGGGCGTGCCGGACACAAATCGCGCCCACTCGCGGCGCCCAACACGAATTCGGTCCGGCGTGGCCCAGTTTTGTGTCCGGCACGCCCAGCCCACGCCCTCAAACTTGGGGAGGCTTAGGGCGGCCCCGGACGGAAGGAAACGCGACGCCACGTCGGCTCCCGACGCGCGGGCCACGCCTGGCAGTGACACGGCCACGTCCGGCCGTGGTCAAAGGCGTCGTCAAAGGCGCGTGCCGCGTGGCGACGCCTCGTTTTCACGGCCGGCGGGCGCAGCGATCCATCGCGTCCTCTGCTCGCCGGAGTGAATGCGGCGCGCCTTTTCGAGGCGAGCGGCGTTAATGCCACCGCTCTCCGCCGCCATAAAAGGCGCGCGCCGGCCTCCACTCATGGCCACTCTCGCCTCTCGCCCTCTCCGTTTCTCTCCCTCACCTCGCCGCTCCTTCTCCACCGCCGCGCCTCTCTCCTTCCTATGGCCGGCAACTTGAGGCGCACCGGCGGCGCCGCGGCCAACGGCTTCGCGCCGCGCACCCTGCTCAAGGACCAGACGGAGGCGCTGCGCGACAACGGCTATCCGGTGCCGCCGATATGCGCGTTGCCCACGGGTTTGTCATCGGCGTCAACGGCGTGCCAATGACGAAGCCCCTGACGCGGACGAGCCCGCGGCTTCGCCGCCGCGTTAACACGCACTACTGGCGTGACCTGACGCCGGAGCAGCGTCAGGACCCGTGATGGGATCCGCAGAACCCAGCCAACCACGGCCGTACGAGCGGCTCCAGCGCGCCTACGAGGAGGACTACAACCGCTGGGACGGCCCCGGCCCGGCGACGACGGAAAAGAACGTCGCCGGGCGCGAGGCGTTCTGGAGCTGCCCGGCGCACGCTCCAGTTCGTGATGGACCACATCGCGAACGGCGGCTCGCTCCTGACGGCCCGCCCCCTGCTCCGGCCGCCTGGGACCAGTGGGCGCCGCGCTCCACGGCGTCCTCGTCGCGGGCGTCGTCCTCGCGCTCGTCCTCGTCTCGCTCCCTACGCGTCCTCTCTGCTAACGCCGAAGCCGGAGCAGATGAAGGTGAAGGCGGAGCCGGAGCTCTCGCCGTTCATGGCGGAGCTCATAGCGGCGCAGGCGGGGACGACGACGACGCCATTGCGGTGGCCGTCGTGGCCGCGTCGATGGATGACGTGCCGCCGCTCGACGGCCCCTCGGCCTGCGCCTGGTCGGCGCGTGAGACCGCCAAGGAGAAGGGCATGCCCTTCTTCGACCTCACCGTCGACGACGGCCCAGGACCGAGCCACGTCAAGGAGGAGGACGATGGCGGCGCGTGGACCGGCGGCGCGTTGAGCACGGCGGCGCAGGAGCAGCGGCGGCGTGAAGAGGAAAGGAGAGGAGGAGGACCCCTACTACGCCTTCAGGCGCCGCTACCGGGGCCAGTAGATTAGGTTTAGTTTTTTTAAATTTCATTCGAATATGTAAAATTTCCTAAAATTTGAATGAAAATCGCCGAAGTTTAAGTTTACAAAAAAATATTTGGACGCCGCAGTGGGGAGCGACGGCGCCCAAATGGGCAAGGTAGTCCGGACGGCTCCCAAAGGGCCTGTTCCGGATGGCCTTTGGGCGCCCATATAGAACGCCGCGAGTGAGATGCTCTTAGCAGCTAAGAGTTTGGTAGCAGGAGGAGTTGGAATCAGTTTGAGACGCAATGACGTGTTTCAGGTTGATCACAAACCACTAATAAAGGTCAAAGGCTTATTAATGGTAACTTGTTTCCTCCCAGAGATTAAACGAAGCAGGTGGCCAGAGCCACATAAACCACACCAAACACTGTTCCAATGTTTGACCAGTGTAAATCCATCGGTTTATATCAAGGTAAAGTCCTTATCCAGAAGGCCGAGGATGCTTCATGCCATGGAACCAGTCAATTAACTTCGTTAGCAAGTTTTTATGCACGAGGCGAAATGTCGAGAGAAGAAGAGGAAGCTCCATGTCCGTACCACTGAGACTTTCTCAGCCCTCGCCGCGTCGTGAGGGGAGGGTGACGGGATTCCTCTGCTCACTCCTACAGTTGGACCTCGTGGACTTCTTCTCCGTTTGACAATTAGTTGTCGTGGTCAACACTTGATTTGGAATTGTTATGCCCGAAATGAGAATGATTTGCTGACAAAATAGGAATAGAATTGCTCATATCGCTGCATAGGTTTTGCTGTCTTCACATTGCATATGAACTTGATTTTGGAATAAGAATTGTCGTGTTCTTGAGCAGGGGCGGACCCAGCATTTCTTCTGGCGGCCGCTCTAGCTTGTGACTGGTCGGCGCAGCCCATGCATTTTATTAATTTTTATGACAATTGTGTTCAAAATTTTGACATCTTAAACTTGATTGCCCGCTAAGGATGAAATTGTCTTGTGTTAGCGCATACGTTTTCTTGCTGGGGGCGGATAAATATTTCTCTCTAAAGGCGAACACTCTAAAGTGGCGACGACTCCGACGAACATGCCGGCTCCGGCTCACCTCCTCGACATACAAATGTAATTTGCCCGTCTCATCAATTCGGAAATGAACGCCTTATTTGGAAGAATGAGCGCCCCTAACATCAAATTCTTTTCTTGGCGCATTCTTCAAGACCACGTTGGATAGCTTATCGCCTTCGACGTCGTGGGTGGCCATTGTGGCATTTTTTTTTTTTTGACATCGGGTGGCCATTGTGGCATTGCCAACTTTACATGCAAGAGCCAGAGTGGAAGTCCCACATAACGATTGCTTAACCATCAATATTTGGGCCGTCCTCAAGAATTGGCCTGGTCTTCACGCACTGCAACTTACAGCTTGGGTCAACCATTCAACACCGAGAGATTGGTGCACACGCAATTTACATATCACCGGTATCAAGAAAAAGCAATGTGCTCCATTTCTTATGATTGCCTCTTGAAAAAATGGAATGAAAGTAATGCTAGAGTCTTCCAATACAAGACCCTCCGACATCCTCAAGATTGATGCCAAGAATGGGCCATCGCCGCCGATGCTAAACAATATTACTCCCTCCGTTCCATAATATAAGATGTTCTAGCCATTTGTCACATGCACATGTGTACACATGTATCTAGACACATTTTAGTGTATACGTGCACTTTTTTTAGTCCGAATCTAGATAATATGTCTACCACCTAAAACATCTTATATTATGGAACGGAGGGAGTATCTCGGAAGACTGAGCCCATGTAACCGTCTTTAGCGTTTTTAATCTTTGGACTTATTGTGAACTCTCCTCCTTTTTTAGTAAGATGAATCAATATTTTGCCTTTGTTTTAGAAAAAAAAACCTTTGAACATATAGAGATAATATAGACAAGTTCCAGGCTTTCAAAGGACATTATTGGTTAAATGTTACCGTGGGAGACGACGTTCTCGTCGATAGCAAGGCGTATCTGGTGACTTTATCAATTTCAAGACTTGACCCGTCCCTCAATTTTTCGAAGGTGCTCATAGTTAGAGATGTACTTGCGCGTGTTCATGGGGTGATTGTATGCGCATGATCTGTGTTGTTTCGGAAAAAACCCTTTTATGTACAACGTGCAACAAAAAAAAAGAGAATAATTTCTTACGAATGCTTCGCTATGCTTAGTACTATAGTACGTGACACAGAGACAAGAGGCCGACTCGTGTCACTCTCCACCGCTAACCACTTCCGCTGGGTTTATGCTTCGTCGAGCCTGACACGTCGCCTCTGCTCTGTTTCTCTGACCGCTCCTGGACCCTTCTCCCCCGTCGCTTCCACCACAGCAAGCGGCCATGAACGCGATTCGATCGGCTCTCGCGAGGGCGCTCTCCGCCCCGAAGCCCCGGCCGCTGCGGGCACGCCACTACGCCGCCGTCGGCGGCACGCAGCCGGAGAGGGTGGCGGCGGAGATGGTCCGCTACGCCCTCGGCGGCGGCGCCGGACATCAGAGCTCGTCAGGTCCTCCCCCTCCGTCTCTCACTTTCGTCCCCCCGTACTCCCCGTAGTTCCAGCCAGTGCGCGTTAGGGTTTGAGGATTTTAAACTGCTGCTGCTGGGTTGTTGTATCAGACGACGCGATGCGGATACTGGAGCAGGGGGCGTCCAACCTGCAGGGCGGGGGCGAGGGCGCCGCCGAGGCCGTGGGGACGCTCATGCTCGCCATGTCCACGCTGCTCTACCGGAGGTATGAAACGTTGGCATTACGTCTCGATTTTGCAATCTGGTGCTGTGGTTCTGAATATATTTGGATGCTCCTCTAGCCTGAGTAATTTAGGTATGCTTTAGATATATAGCACACACTACAAAATGGAAAGGGGGACTTGAGAGTTAAGAGTAGCATTGCTTGCCTCTTGCCTTCAGTCTTGCCTACTTGCTACACTTTGGGCTTGGTTTCCGGGGATAAAATGCATGTTGCGTGGAAGCATGAAGATAATATTATAAAAGATACAACATTATATGACTTAAATTTGAGAATATTCTAATGTAATTTAGTTGTTATCCATGGTGGAAATGGGAAACTATTATTTCCTTTATCATATGTGAGGTTCGGTTGCCAGCAAAGAGAAGAACCTTCCACTGCCTTTACTAATTTGGCCTTCTCAGTTGAGTAGTTTTGAGTAAAACTACTTGTTTTTCTGTGCAGTGGAAGACGCGACGATGCGATGGAAAAGCTCATAGCAACCCAGCAAGTTGCTCCTAATGCAGCTTTCAGAGGTGCTTTTATAGGTCCTTGTTCTTGTTGTTTTAGCAGACAGCAAAAGGGAAGAAAAACTATAGATACCAAAAATGTGATCATTGGTCATGTGATTTTTTTTTCATTATTACTGTCCAATAGTGGAGGGTATCAACTGAGAGAACAAACAACTTCTTACTTACATATACAAAATTGTTCGAAAGAGAGGAAGGAGGGATACAAATTCATTCAGTGCTCTTGAATGGCATTTCTGATGCAATATTATTGGTAATTAAATGTGCAGTTGCTGCATGGGAAGCACTAATGGGGCTACGCATGGAAGCAGGCCAGGTTTGGTACTACAAGATTTTTTTGCCATTTTACCCTATATAGTGTTACCATCATAGTTACCATCATGGTTAATTTGAACACAGGACGTGTCCTCTTTGATGTTCCCAGATGATTCGGTTGATTTGTCAATCAAAGATGAAGAAATCAAATGGTCTGATCAGGAGCATCTGAAATTTCGAGTCGATGCTGTCAAAGGGCTTGCTGCTCTTCTAAATGGAGAGTTAGATACAGGTTGCTTTTCCTTTTGGCTTCCTGCGTATCACTGCGTGCTAGGCAGATAGCTTTTTTTTTCCCAAAGTGACTTACAGTTGCTCTTTATCAGGCCAGACGCTCTTTGGTGGGTCCAAGGACTGCTATGCTGGATCAGGCAATAGCCAAACAGGTATAACCGTCTCTGAAACATTTGCTCCTTTTCCCCTGAGACTAGTGCGGGCATGGACCTTATTGGTGTTCATTACAGAAAACGCTGTCCTTACATACGGTGAATATCTGCACTGTACTGGGGATTTTCCTTTGGCAACACAACTGTATGAAAAGGTTCTTGAGGCAGCGAGCACAGAAGATATGTCCGGAAATTTGTTAGCGGCTGGAAACATGGCTGCTGAGGAGGTTTCTCTGGGTGCCACTTGCTCATACGGCCAGCTTTTATCTCATTCTGGGTAATATTCAGTCTTTACTGTCATTCTTCGGATGGTATTTTTTTTCCCATTTCTAAAGAAATTCTTGGTTAGTGTCCAGCACCAATATTTGTGATGAAGTTCAAAACAACTGTCCTTTGGACGGGAACTTGTTAGCCTTTTGTCCTTTTTAGGGACCCTACTGACGGCATTCACTTTGTGCTTTTACAGGAAGTTTGGTGAGGCAGAGGACTATCTCACAAGAGCACTACAGAAGGCTGAAGAACAATTCGGTTTGGCGCGCTAAGCTTGTTAATGAATGTCAGAAAATAAAGAATTGAGGCATTTGACCTCTGAGTTAACTATCATGTAACCTTGTAATCCTTGCAGGTTCAAATCACCCAAAGGTTGGTATTGTATTGACCTGTGTGGCTAGAATGTACAAACTGAAAGCAAAATCAGAAGGTTCTAGTTCAATAATGGTTCAGGAGGTTAGTAAATGGTCAACTCTTATTTCAGCTTTATGTGTCACAGTCTAGAAAATTTGATGTTCACGTTCACTTGGTCGTAATCTTGACGAGTTAAGGATGAGGAAATTCTTATTCTTTCTCAAATCAGCTACTCCGTATCATATTTATTGATTATTACTGCTTGGTGTAGTTTGGGGGTGGTCTTTTTCCCATGCAAATTACCTGTGCATGTTGTATGCTTATTTTACTATCTGTGTGCTTGCAGGGGTTATATAGGAAGGCCCTAGAAGTATTGAAAGCACCTGCCATCAATTCTGAGGGTAAAAGAATAATCTCCTATGGTATTTGCTCTTTTTAATCGCTCAGGTAATACTGTAATGTTTCCTATTTATATTCTGCAGGCACAAGAAGTCAGGTCGATTGGAGAGATATCATCTCCCTTGCACGAGGTTATACTTTGAATCCTTATCTACTTTTTTTCTGGATTATTCTACCATTACACACTTTTAGGATTAGAAAAGCAAGTTACTTGATCTAAAACCATCGATGTCATATTTACTGAAAAAATTTGTGCATAATCGATTGACTTTAGTTCTTTTCCCCCTCAATTGGTTCATTCTAGCTTATGCCAAGTTCTTCTCCTTTTTCTGTACCTCGTGTCTTAATGAGACCATGGGGTGGATCTGGTTAAACCTTGAAGATGCAGCCTAATAATATGGATCCATATCCACTGTCATGTTTGTGTTAGTAGAGTAGGTCTGCATTGTAAACTCTCGTTTTCCAGTAACTGGAGGACGGAGAACAGATTTTGTAACCATTATGGTTCCTACGAAAATTTTCTGAATTACGAAACAGATCCTAAATGCTGAGTCCTGACAAATCTGAGTATTACTACAGTACTATCCATAACCAGTGAAAGTAGTCGCCAGTATTGCTAGCAGTTGATGTTCATATGGGTATATTGCTTATATGGAGGCTCATGCTCCTGTTTTTGCGTTGAGCTAACACTGGATTCGTTACTGCATGTCCAATTTGCAGGTGGGTATGCAGAACTGTTGCTTATTCAATCGAATAGGAAGGCAGAAGGTGAGCGAATGAAGGCGTGGGCAGAAGATGCTTGGAAGAACCGTAGGTTAACACTAGCTCAAGCATTGGAGTTTTCAGAAGTTTCAAAACCAGCAGTGGTTGATACCCGCATCGGCAGGGTCATAGTTTACATCAGAGTCTGAGGAAAGGTACAATGCAATAATCTATAAACGCGCCTGCGCCTACAATGTAACATATATCAAAGTATAACTCTCCATGAATTAGCTATGCTTTCTAATCTTTGAAGGGAAGGATCCTTGCAAATCGAATACAACGATGCTCTAATATCATATGGATAACAATGCATAGGGGACAGGTTAGCATCTTTGACTCTTTTTAGCCGTCCTGCTGTTAGATCCGTGCAACCCTCTGAACAAAACCTGCTCGATCGCAAATCTTGAAACTGGTGACACTGCTATTGGAGTCCAACACGTGTAAGTACATAATATACCTTGTTTTCTTCTTGGTTCATGCAATGGTATACGTGCATACAACTTTGCAAATTCATAACTTTATGAAGCTGGTTTGACAACTACTGGCTGGCAATAAAACGCTTCAACTTAGCAGATGAGTTCAAAACTTGAACAGATTAAAAGTATTTAAATAAATTAATTAAACAATTTACGGAGTATCAAACATTTGAATTAAAGATTGGCAGGGGCCGCGCGAACGCATACCCCCTCTATCACAATTATGACGTCCATTCTCCTACTAGAGGAGATGGTGGAATAGTGCTCCTCCCAAGTGCAATGGAGGCCACTAATCCAGGCCATGGGTCTTCTTGATCACCATTGACCCCGTCCAGGTAAGTGATTTTCTCGGTAGCACCAGGTCCCTATTTAGACGCTGCCGAGATGTGTCTGCTCTGGTCGATGAGCAGTACGGGACTAAACATCCAGCTTAGGCCGCACGGACGTGTTGTCTCCAGGTGCTGGCCGACGGGGCTCAAAGAACGTTCGGGAGCTGGGCTTCTTGGGCCAAAGCCATACAAGAAAGCAGCCTGATTTCGATTTTGGTATGTAGTGCAAACTTGTCTTTTGTTTCCGTGGAAATTTGCTCTTCTTGAGACTAAGCTGCTAGCTTCTGCTCAGAAAAAAAAAAACTGCTAGCTGGGATATCCACGGCAGTGCCAAACTACCAATACAACAACACTATCCAGCTTTACATGTTAATTCGACTCGTTAAAGACAACGCGACACTCAGACTTAGGCACGCCGTCGCCACATGACACCACTTTCTCCGTTACATCTCCAAAGTGGCATAAGCCACACTGCTGTGATATCTTTTTTTTTTTGAATGGGTAAGGCTGCGAAGGGCTTGGATACCGCGTTAATGCGGTGCACAAATTACATTTGAGGACCAAAAAAGAAAACAACGATACAAAAAGTCCTCTAGTTTTGCAAGCAGGACCTCAAGTCCTCAACAAGTAAACAAGAAACGCAATCAGGTCCTTGGTCTTCACCGCAGCATCACCATGACCTCCAGACCCGTCGACAATGCCGTCAAGGACGAACCACTTGGGCAGAGCAAGCTTGAGCTCCTATGTCAAGGTCGAAGAAGATCCTCCAGCACTTGGAGGAAGAAGAAGCTCGACATCCAGCGTCCAAGCGTGGAGTGGCCCCTCTGGCCATAGATAACATCGGCAAAACAAGGCCTTCGTTGACGAGCTCCGCTGAAGAATGCAGCATCAGGTGCGCTAGGCCCTCCAGAAACCTGAGGAACCTTGACATCCGCCGCCCTGAAAGCAGTAACCCATCTTCCGCATCACCTCGATGCAGAACAATGGAATGCGCAAATTCGCAGCCCCACTAGATGGCAGCGAAACAAGTTCATTATGCCACTCGGAGACGTACTTAAGAAATGCATATCCCACGTAGCAAGCTAGAAACTACATGTTCTTGTACGACGATCGAGGTTGAAGAACTACCAGATATGGTCAATTGGTAAGATGTGGTTGAATCTATAGAGTGAAATTTTCATGCTAATGTTTCTGCCTCAGTCACGTGAAACGTGTTTCACGGCCTTTCTCTTCTTTAATGATGTTAGCAAAGCAACTACTCGACAAGTGTATCGGAGAAGTCAGAACCTGGAATTATCTACTTGTCGTCCTCTGATCTTAATGCTTCAGCTAGGGTGACACAATACAATGTCAATTGGTTTATTCTAGCTTATGCCACTTTTTCTCCTTTTTCTTTACCTCCTGTTTGAATGAGAAGCATGGGGAAGATCTAGCTAAACCTTGAAGATGCAACCTAACAATATGAATCCATATCGACCGACCTGTTCCTGTTAGTAGAGTAGGTTTGCATTCTAAACCCTCGTTTCTCAGTAACTGCAGGATGGAGAACGAGTTTTGTAACCACTATGGCTCACGAAATTTTCCTAGATTTAAGAAACAGGGCCTAAATGCCTTCCCCGAGTAGTTAGTGTTAGTAAAAGCCGGCTTTGCCGAGTCCTGATAAATTTGAATACTATCCATAACCAGTGAAAGTAATCGCCATTATTGCTAGCAGTTGATACTCATCTGGGTAGTAGATTGAGACTCTTGCAGTGACTCACGACCTCGTTCTTGTGTTGAGCTAATACTGAATTCCCTACCAGATACCCGTATCGGCAGGGTCATATAGCTTACATTATTACTAACTATATAAAAGCTGGCCGAAATCGCGCTCCCACAGCGACCGCGGCACTGTTCGCCACACACTTCCTCCCGCCGCGATCCGCGCCGTCCGCTGTTGATCCGACGGTCCCCGTGCCTGTTTTGCAAGAAAGTCCTCAAGTTTTCGCAAAATTACGAACCCGTACACGTATATAAAGCCAACCGGTAACCCTAGAAACCTAATCTCCTCACTTTCCCCATCCCGTCCACGAGACGGCTCCCGCCGCGCCGCTGCCGGCTGAAGACGCCGGCCTGCTTCCTCTCCATCTTCCTCCTCCGCCACCTCCTCCACGACCTCCCCGGCTTCTTCCCCCTCTGGCTCCGCCGCCGTCATCGCCGCCGCTTCCAGGCCGACGACGCGGCCTCCTCCTCGGGCGAAGAAGACGTGCTGGTGCCGCCGCCGAGCAAGCCGGTCCCAGCCTCCTTCCTTTCGCCTGCCCGTTACCGCAGTCGCCGCTGCTCCTCTCTCTCACCTCCTCTAGGCCTCCTCCTCCTATCTCCACCAGGATACTCCTGTGCGCCTGCCGCTTCCGCCTCTGCCCTCATCTCCCTCATCGTTGCCGCCTCCGCGGACACTAACGCCGAGGCCGCCGCCACGTCCGTGCCATGCCTCCGCGACGCGCTCGCCGGGGACAGCTGGGCCGCGACGAAGGCCGCTGCCGAGGCGCTTCTCTCGCGCCCCGCTCCCCCTCCCGCGGCGCCACCCGTGCCAGCCCTTCCCCTACCTCACTCCGCGCCGCCGCGCGCCGCTGTTGCCGTCGCTGAATCCGGAGCGAGACCAGATGGCGGCCGCCAAAGGAGGGCAGGTATGGGAAGGAGACGGATTTCGCTACGCTCGGGAACCTCTGCGTCGACGTCGTGCTTAGCGTATCGTGCCTCTCGCCGGCGCAGCTGGACAAGCGGCAGGCCACATGGAGGGCTTGGCCGCCTCGCCACCTGACCAGGTCTAGCTCCAACTCCTTCGCTTGCTGTTGTGCGGGAACATCTGGTTTCTCGCCCAAATCGTTCTGCCGTGGTTGATAATTTAGGGGTTCTGTGCTGATCAGCCGTTATGATTTATCGTTGGAAATGGTATTGGGTGAGAATTGCCAGCAGACCTTTTGTTTTCGTTCTAGATGCTCATGCTGTGACTGCAAGATTAAAAAATTAAGTCTTCTTGGTTTATTATATCTGGCTGTAAATTGGATGGATGGAGTGGACTGCGAGTTCTGGTGATGTAAAAGTATACACATTCCATTTGTATCTTGACAAATTCATGGCAATGCAGGTGTAGATTGTGCGGGAGTCCATGAACCAGATGATTGAGGCGTACGGGCAGTTCCCAGACATGGAGGAGGAAACCTCCTCCGACCCTAATTTGGTAAGCGATTATTGCTATTTTTTGTTTAGCTCATCTGTACAGTACTTGATTTTTCATACTTTCACCTCAGATATAGGACCTTAGAGGAAGAATATAGGACTCGAGAAGAAGACTCAGAATACGAATATTCGTTACTCCCCGATCTGTTCATAGGTACATGCTCTCTTCCCTTTTGATTTATGTATCATATATCCAGATTTCGATTATTTGCAAGTTATTATGCTATATATTTTGTTTAGTAGGCATGACGTGTTAAGGATTACAGCATGGAGGTCATGATGCCTAGCTGCTGGATTCGCTTGGTGTGGCAAATGGAAGCATCACGTGGTGCTGAGCAGCAACAATCAAGTTCTGGTAATAAGCCGCGTACGTAGTCATTGATGTTGGATTGCGAACCAGCGTGATCATACTGTCATGCCAGATGAAACGGATGTATAGATGATCGTATGCTACCTAATGTAATTATGTAGCTAAATGTATATTTTACTACCTGTCAGCTTCTCCAGATGTTCTCACAATTTCCATTAAAAACTACACTTACTTCTGTTATCAAATAAATTTACGTTTGACTTTCACTAGCTGCAACATAAACTCATACTTAATAAACCAACCAGCAAACCAACAGCAAAAAAATACCAGCAAGGGCGTGGCGTGACGCCGCGCCGAAATTCAACTAGTAACAATTTGAGGAAAGGTAAAATGCAGTAATCTCAGTCTGTGAACGCATCAGTAATGTAACATATTAAAGTATGGTCTTCGTGGATTACCGATGTACGTTTTGCATGTGTTTGTGATCTTTGAAGGGAAGGGTCCTTGCAAATTGTACACGTCGATGATGTAATATCGTATGGATAGCAATGCATAGAGGACAGGTTAGCATCTTCTCACTATTTAGCCGTCCTGCTGTTAGATCCATGCTACCCTCGTAACCAATCCTGGTCGTACCCAAGCTTGAACTTGGTGACACTGCTATTGGAGCCCAACACGTCTAATTACATAATATATACATCGTTTTCTTCACGCAAATGCATATACATCCATACAACTGTACAAGGCAGTTTCTGCGTCTCTTTAATAGACACTGAAATCCCGTCAGCTAGAAACTCCCAGAAGAATAGACTGAAGCAGAATCCAGTCTCCATATCAGAAGTCGAGAATCCACCCAGAACTTCTACAATGGCAATCACCTGCCGGGTGCAAATTCAATTCAACATAATTTCGAATCTTGAACAGATAAAAAATGTTTTAATTTTAAATATTAATAAAAAAATCAAATATTTTGAATTAAAGATTGGCAGGGGCCGCGCGAACGCGTACCCCCTCTATCACAAATTATGACGTCCATAAAAAAATCAAATATTTTGAATTAAAGATTGGCAGGGGCCGCGCGAACGCGTACCCCCTCTATCACAAATTATGACGTCCATTCTCCTACTAGAGGAGATGGTGGAATAGTGCTCCTCCCAAGTGCAATGGAGGCCACTAATCCAGGCCATGGGTCTTCTTGATCACCCATTGACCCCGTCCAGGTAAGTGATTTTCTCGGTCCCTATTTAAACGCTGCCGAGATGTGTCTGCTCTGGTCGATGAGCAGTACGGGACTAAACATCCAGTTTAGGCCGCACGGACGTGTTGTCTCCAGGTGCTGGCCGACGGGGCTCAAAGAACGTTCGGGAGCTGGGCTTCTTGGGCCAAAGCCATACAAGAAAGCAGCCCGATTTCGATTTTGGTATGTAGTGCAAACTTGTCTTTTGTTTCCGTGGAAATTTGCTCTTCTTGAGACTAAGCTGCTAGCTTCTGCTCAGAAAAAAAAAAAACTGCTAGCTGGGATATCCACGGCAGTGCCAAACTACCAATACAACAACACTATCCAGCTTTACATGTTAATTCGACTCGTTAAAGACAACGCGACACTCAGACTTAGGCACGCCGTCGCCACATGACACCACTTTCTCCGTTACATCTCCAAAGTGGCATAAGCCACACTGCTGTGATATCTTTTTTTTTTGAATGGGTAAGGCTGCGAAGGGCTTGGATACCGCGTTAATGCGGTGCACAAATTACATTTGAGGACCAAAAAAGAAAACAACGATACAAAAAGTCCTCTAGTTTTGCAAGCAGGACCTCAAGTCCTCAACAAGTAAACAAGAAACGCAATCAGGTCCTTGGTCTTCACCGCAGCATCACCATGACCTCCAGACCCGTCGACAATGCCGTCAAGGACGAACCACTTGGGCAGAGCAAGCTTGAGCTCCTATGTCAAGGTCGAAGAAGATCCTCCAGCACTTGGAGGAAGAAGAAGCTCGACATCCAGCGTCCAAGCGTGGAGTGGCCCTCTGGCCATAGATAACATCGGCAAAACAAGGCCTTCGTTGACGAGCTCCGCTGAAGAATGCAGCATCAGCTCCGTTGACGAGCTCCGCACGGACGTGTTGCCTCCAAGTGCTGGCCGACGGGCTGAAAGAACGTCCCGGAGCTGGGCTTCTTGGGCTAACTGTGATACCAGAAAGCAACCCGATTTCGAACTTGTCTTTTGTTTCCGTGGAACTTTGCTCTTCTTGAGCCTAGCCCAGCCTAACCGCTGCCTGCTAGTTTCTGCTCAGAAAAAAAGGCTTGGACAGCCATGTCAGTGCCAAACTGCAAATACAACGACACCAAGCGACTTTACATGTTAGTCCTACTCGTTAAGACAACGTGGCAGCCAGACTTAGAGACATGTCGCATCTTTCTCCAGTACATCTCCATTGTGGCATAAGCCTCGCTGTTCCGACATCTTTGCGGTCGACGGCTAGTCGGCTACTACATGGCACAACAAAACCAATTACACGTGTTTAGATACATCCACATTTGGTGGATACCAAGTCAATTAAATTGGAACGGAGACCAGTCGGCTACTACATGGCACAACAAAACCAATTACACGTGTCTAGATACATCCACATTTGGTGGATACCAAGTCAATTAAATTGGAACGGAGAGAGTAGTATTTAACAAATGCATATCCCACATAGCAAGCTAGAAAGTACATTATCTTGTACAACGAGCGAGGCTGAACAATCTAAATAGGCTCAATTGCTAAGATATGGTTTAAACATTGGAGTGGAATTTTGCATGATCTAATGCTTCTTCCTCATCCACGCGAGACACTTTCTTTCTCTTCTTTAGTCATGGTAGCCAAGAACTACTCATTTGCGGAAAGGAAAAGAGCTAAGAACTACTCGACAAGGTATCAGGGAAGTCAGCACCTGGAATTGATCTATCTTTTTTTTGAAGGAAAAAACTTTGCCTATTTCATTAACTAAGAAGAGTTTAGAGTTTAGGTTACAAAACAAGCCAAGCGGCTCAGTTACAACACCTACTCGGCATAATGTTACTAAAATGTTTTGCTCCGCGACCCCCCAAAGCGCCCCATTGCGCTTGATGCTTCACAGGACAATGGTTGGCATAGAAGCAACACTTGTGAAAACCGTTGCACTTTGCTCATTCCCAATTCCTAAAGCGACGAGGAGGACTAAGGAGGAGAGCCCCTTACGCCGCCGGCCATGGTATCCTGGTGATGGAGCACCACCATTCCTCAACTGTAGTGAAGCTATGCCATTGACAAGGGCCGAAGTCCATCAACCCAAGCCACTCCTTCACGCCTCTCCAAATGCGGGTAGAGTATCTACGTTTTATTATAAGATGTGGGCGGTTGATAACCCACAAGTATAGGGGTGTATCGTAGTACTTTCGATAAATAAGAGTGTCGAACCCAACGAGGAGCAGAAGGTGTTGACAAGCGGTTTTGATGAAGGATTCACTGTAAATGCTCTCAGACAAGTTTTTAGGAGTTTTTGATATGACAGATAAATAAAGTACAAGTAAATAAAATGCAGTAGTAATAGTTGCAGCGAGTGGCCCAATCCTTTCTACAGCAAAGGACAAGCCGGTTGTTGTACTTATAATGACCAAACGTTCTTGAGGACACACGGGATATTGTCAAGTGCTTTCGCTTCATATAGTTGATTAATCTTCATTGTTTTGATAAGTGTTGTGTGGGTGAACCTATGCTAATGCACCGCCCTTCCTAGGACTAATACATACTTGTGATTATACCCCTTGCAAGCATCCGCAAATACAAGAAAGTAATTAAGTTAAACTAACCACAGCCTTAAACTTTGAGATCCTGCTATCCCTCATGCATCGATATACCAACGGGTGTTCAGGTTTCTGTCACTCCGGCAACCCCACAATTGGCAAACGAATACACAATGCATTCCCCTAGGCCCATAAAGGTGAAGTATCATGTAGTCGACGTTCACATGACACCACTAGAAGAATAACACCACAACTTAAGCATCAAACCATTAAATATTACTCAACATAGTTCACTACTAACATCAAGACTTCTCCCATGTCCTCAAGAACTAAACGAACTACTCACAAGACATCATACGGAACATGATCAGAGGTGATATGATGATGAATAACAATCTGAACATAAACCTTAGTCCAATGGTTTCACCCAATAGCATCAATAACAAGAGTAATCAACACCGGGAGAGTTTCCCCTATGAAATAGACAAGATTCAGCCCTAGATGTTATAGCGGAGACGGGGTGCAGCGGCGGTGATGATGGTGTTGGCGGTGGAGATGATGATGATGATGATCCCGATGAAGTCCAGCTCGATGACGGTGATGATGGCGACGATTTCCCCCTCCGGGAGGGAATTTCCCCCGGCAGATTTCTTCCTGCAGGGGAGCTTTTCGCTCTCTGGTGTTTTCCGCCTCGTGGAGGCGGCGGAATATTTCGATGGCCTCCTCCGTGTGTTAGGGTTCCGAGGGGGTCAAGTACGCGAAGGGGGAACGGCTGAGGTGGGCCAGGGCCCCCAAACCACCTGTCGGCGCGGCAGGGGGCCCCACCGCGCCAAGGGGTGAGGAGGGCCCACCATGGCCCATCTCAGCTCCCCTTTTGGCCTCCTCCATCTTCTGGTAAAATAGGAACTTCCATATGTCTCCTTCGATTTATTGATCTTCAGAAATAGTGCATCTCGACGGTGCTTTTTCCAGCAGAATCCTGACTCCGGTGTCCAATTCTCCATTATTCATCAAACATGCAAAATAGGTAAAATAACATAAGTAACACTTCTAAATATGAAATATATCGATGAATAGCAGTAAATTATGATATAAAATAGTGATGCAAAATGGACGTATCAACCCCCCCAAGCTTAGACCTCGCTTGTCCCCAAGCGAAAACTGAGCTCAGTAAACATGACCACAAGTTTATGGAGCAAAGTGTCGATAAATAAAATACGGACAAGAAGCATCACATTCATTGATACACAAGTCATTCTAGACAGCAACTTCCCTTCATATAATCTAACTTGAAATAAGTAAAGGGAACCACGATGAAGTGCATAAAGAGAACCATGATTGGTGAAGGCAAACTTAAACTCTTGGTCAGAGAACAATTAACAGATCATACTTATCTTTCGAGAAGAGTCTTTATATCAGAGCTTATATAGCAGAACTTACATGCCTTAATCATAACAGTCTCCTTACAGTCATTGATAACTTTCAAAGTTATATTCATTCGGATAAAAGCTATTGTGCGAAACAAGGAAATGAGAGATATGATTAGAAGTATCAACACATATAACTAATTGGATCTCAACAACTCAAATGCTTGCTTGAGATAGAGAGGAATGGGTTTACTGACTCAACAATAATGTAAAAGATAGGCCCTTCGCAGAGGGAAGCAGGGATTAAATCATGTGCTAGAGCTTTTAAGTTTTGCAAAGCATATAGAGAGTATGAAAATAGTTGTTTGAGCTATGTATGTCGTTGTCAACGAATCGTAGTAAAGTGAACACTAACCCCTTGTCAACCAGACTTTCAAGAGCGGCTCCCATGAAGGACGTTATCTCTACCAGCAAGGTAGATCATCCCTCTTCTCTTTTGTTTACACATGTATTTTAGTTTCTTTATAGTTGACACTCCTCCCAACCTTTTGCTTACACAAGCCATGGCTAACCGAATCCTCGGGTGCCTTCCAACATTCACATACCATGGAGGAGTGTCTATTTGCAAATTAAGTTGCTTACTGATAAATCAGGGCAAAACATGTGAAGAGAATTATTAATGAAAGTTGTAGTTAATTGGGACTGGGCACCCCATTTGCCAGCTCTTTTTGCAAATTGTTGGATAAGCGGTGTATATGCCACTAGTCCATTGGTGAAAGTCTGTTTGACAAAAGTGCTAGAGAAACTCTACAGAACCCTCATGAGCTAATAAACAGTGACACAAAACTAGGAGTAATAAGTTTTGAATAATTTAAAGGTAGCACATGAAGTATTTACTTGGAATGGCGCAAAATACCATATAGTAGGAAGTTATGGTGGACTCGAATGGCAATGGTTTGGCTCAAGGTTTGGATGTATGAGAAGCATTCCCTCTCGATACAGGTCTTTGGCTAGCAAGGTTATGTAGCAAGCATAAGAGTTGAGGGATACAAACAATTATACAAGTGATAAGAATAATCATGCAATCTTCCTTAGAAGCACAAATAGTTTAACTTAAGAATACTAAGCTTATGAGCACAAAGAAAGAAAGATCATGGAATAATATATTTGCATGCACTCCCTCTCTCTACTTAAGTCTCAAAGTATTGTCTACTACTGACCAATGCTAAGTTTGCCAAAACCAAAAAGATTAACTTGGTGCTCTAAAAAGTGATCCCTATACTAACAACAAGGTTATCAATATGAAAGAGAATTGCAAGCTAAAATAAAGTATGCAGAAAGTAAATGATAAAACTTCTCATTAATATTTCATAACGGCAACTCACACCAAGGGATACATAGATAACCAACTAAAAGAGAGATACTTCCACATTGCAAACCATCATATAAGATAACTTCCCTACTCACGATATGACTTTATGGAAAAGTAAAAGGTAAAGATAATGATGTGATACCGCGGCACTCCCCCAAGCTTGGAACAAACCAAGGGGATGCCAATACTTATGATGAATTACTCCTTCGGTGGTGGTGGATTGTTGATAAGCTTATCAACCAGCTCCTTCAGTTCATCAATCTTGTAGGTGAGGGCGCGAATCAGCTCAGAGTTGTGTTCGATGCGATTCATAAACTTGTCAGACTGCGAGTCCCAACTCTTGGAGTTGTTTCCCCACTCCTCAGCAGCAGAATCCCTCTTTCCTGTATTGTTAGAACGATCTATATTCCAACCACTAGGCAACTCAGCCTCCGGGATCCTCTCAATTTGATGCTTATGGATAAGAGTATGGAAGGGGTTATTTTGCCTGGGGAAGATGTCCTGGGAGCCAAGAAGTGTCGTGGAACCTTCCCTCCGGTGCTCATCCGCGCCCTTGCCTGGGCTTGAATGGATTTGCCACCACTCCGATGCTTGCAACGGTAGCGCGCGGGTATTCGCGCGGGTCTTCCTCCACTTCTCCTTCATCTTCGCTCTTGACTTCCTCCTTCAGCTTGGGGTCTTGAGTCTCGTCTTCCAAAGGCTCCTTGCCCTTGTTGTTGTTGTTGGAGACCATGGCGCTTCTAAATCTGAAAACAATATCTGGACAGAAACAGCTCGAAACGAAACACGATGAAAAGGCGAGATACGAACCTCGGGGGTTCGGGTGAGTTATATAGCAAAAAGTTTTACAACATAAGGAAGGTACAGGAGGAAACCTGATCGGAGACGAGCTCCGGGGTGCTCAAACCACCAGGCGGCGCGGCTGGGGGCCCACCGCGCCGACCTATGGTTTGGGCACCACGGGTGCCGTCTCCCATCCGGTTCGGTCTCTTATTTTTCCATATTTAATAAAAACGACGAAAATATCTTCTAGAAAGTTATTCGCGAAACTTTTCTTACCGAAACTGTTACCTATTCGAATCGAATTCTGCAGTCCCAGAAAAATGTTCTTCAATGAAAGTTTCCGGAGTCACCACTTTAATTGTATCAACCTCTTCATTAATAGAATCTCCAGAAATATAATGCTTGAGTCTTTGACCATTTACCACTTGTGTAGAGTTATCTTTCAATGAAGCAATTTTTATTGCACCTGAACGATACACCTCCACAATAACAAATGGTCCTTCCCATTTTGAGAGTAACTTTCCTGCAAAAAATCTGAGACGAGACCTATACAATAGAACTTTCTCACCAACATTAAATTCTCTTTTAAGAATTCTCCTATCATGCCATCTCTTA
Source organism: Poa pratensis (assembly GCA_947311845.1). Classification (NCBI taxonomy): domain Eukaryota; kingdom Viridiplantae; phylum Streptophyta; class Magnoliopsida; order Poales; family Poaceae; genus Poa; species Poa pratensis. Next base: position 109,118,674 of record CAMZMU010000074.1, on the reverse strand, counting down.
ACTTTTTCTTTAAAGAGTCTAGCATTTTCATAAGCCTCACTTCTCCATTCATCTAAAGAACTTAATGCAACAACCTTTTCTCACCGGCAAGTTTAAAATCTCTATTAAGTTCTCTCACTGCCCAATAAGCTTTGTGTTCTAATTCTAAAGGCAAGTGACAAGCTTTACCATAAACCATTTTATAAGGAGACATGCCCATGGGGTTCTTATAAGCAGTTCTATAAGCCCATAAAGCATCATTTAACTTACTAGCCCAATTTTTTCTAGATTTATTAACAGTCTTTTGCAAGATAGATTTAATCTCCCTATTTGACAATTCTACTTGTCCACTAGTTTGAGGATGATAGGCTGAAGCAATTCTATGATTAACACCATATTTAGCAAGAGTCTTTCTAAAACCACCATGGATAAAATGAGAACCTCCATCAGTCATAAGATATCTAGGTACACCAAACCTAGGAAAAATGACATCTTGAAGCATTTTTAAAGAGGTCTCACCATCAGCACTTTTAGTAGGTATAGCTTCTACCCATTTAGTGACATAATCAACAGCAACAAGTATATGAGTATTACCTTGTGAAGAAGGAAAAGGACCCATGAAGTCGAATCCCCAACAATCAAATGGTTCAATAACAAGAGAATAACTCATAGGCATTTCATTGCGTCTAGAGATATTACCAACCCTTTGACATTCATCACAAGATAAAATAAACTTTCTTGCATCCTTAAAGAGGGTAGGCCAATAAAAACCTGATTGTAGAACTTTCTGCGCAGTTCTATCTCCAGCGTGATGCCCTCCATAAGCACTTCCATGGCATTTCCTCAGTATTTCCTGTTGTTCATATTCAGGAACACATCTTCGCATAATACCATCGACTCCTTCTTTATATAAGTGTGGGTCATCCCAAAAGTAATGCCGCAAGTCATAAAAGAATTTCCTTCTTTGCTGAGCTGAAAAGGTTGGAGGCAAGTACTTGGAAACAATAAAGTTAGCATAATCAGCATACCAAGGACTATCTCGCGAACTTACACTTATTGCAGCCAATTGTTCATTTGGAAAGCTATCATTAACAGGAATAGGATCATAAGGAATGCTTTCCAATCTAGACAAATTATCAGCAACAGGATTTTCAGCACCTTTTCTATCTATGATATGCAAATCAAATTCTTGCAAAAGAAGTACCCATCTAATAAGCCTTGGCTTAGCATCTTTCTTTTCCATAAGGTATCTAATTGCAGCATGATCAGTATGAATAGTGACTTTCGAATCAACTATGTAGGGTCGAAATTTGTCACAAGCAAAAACTACAGCTAGAAATTCTTTTTCAGTAGTGGCATAATTCTTTTGAGCAGAATCAAGAGTTTTACTAGCATAATGAATAACATTTAACTTTTTATCTACTCGCTGCCCAAGAACAGCGCCTACAGCATAATCACTAGCATCACACATAATTTCAAAAGGTAAATTCCAATCAGGTGGTTCAACTACAGGAGCGGTGATTAAAGCCTTTTTCAAAGTTTCAAAAGCTTCCTTACAATCATCAAAAAACAAAGGGTACATCTTTTTGAAGAAGATTAGTAAGAGGCTTGGAAATTTTAGAGAAATCTTTAATAAACCTCCTATAAAAACCAGCATGACCAAGAATACTACGAATACCTTTAACATCTTTGGGACAAGGCATCTTTTCAATTGCCTCCACTTTAGCTCGATCAACTTCAATACCTCTTTCAGAAATTTTATGTCCAAGAACAATTCCTTCATTAACCATAAAGTGGCATTTCTCCCAATTAAGAACAAGGCTAGTTTCTTCACATCTCTGCAAAACTTTGTCAAGGTTGTGCAAACAATTATCAAAGGAAGTTCCATAGACGGAGAAATCGTCCATGAAGACTTCCACAATTTCCTCACAAAAGCCATGAAAAATAGCAGACATGCATCTTTGAAAAGTAGCAGGAGCATTACATAAACCAAAAGGCATACGTCTATAAGCATAAGTTCCATAAGGACAAGTAAAAGTAGTTTTCTCTTGATCTTGCGCTCTCACAGCAATTTGAGAAAACCCAGAATACCCATCAAGGAAACAAAAGTGAGTTTTCTTGGACAACCTCTCAAGCATTTGATCAATAAAAGGCAAAGGATAATGATCTTTCTTAGTTACTTTGTTAACCTTTCTAAAATCAATGCACATCCTATAACCAACTACTACTCTTTGAGGAATTAGTTCATCATTTTCATTAGGAACAACGGTAATTCCTCCTTTCTTAGGAACACAATGCACAGGACTTACCCATCTACTATCAGCAATAGGATAAATAATACCAGCTTCAAGAAGTTTTAATACCTCATTTCTTACCACTTCTTTCATCTTGGGTATTAAACGACGCTGATGCTCAACAACAGGCTTTGCATCAGGTTCCATGTTGATGGCGTGCTGACATATAGTAGGAGAAATTCCCTTCAGGTCATCAAGAGTATATCCCATAGCTCCGCGGTGTTTCCTCAACACTCCCAATAACCTTTCCTCCTCTGTACCTGAAAGTTTAGAGCTGATAATAACAGGATATATTTTCTTATCATCAATATAAGCATATTTAAGATTATCAGGCAGAGGTTTCAAATCAAAAACAGGATCCTCCTTGGGTGGCATTGTGGTACCCAAATCTTCCACAGGTAAATTGTGTTTGAGCATAGGTTGACGAAGGAATACTTCATCAAGCTCATTCCTTTCTTCCCTGAAGTTCTCACTTTCATGATTCTCCATATGTTGCTGCAAAGCATTGTTAGGAGCAAGAACAATAGATGCAAGTTGAGCAATTTCAAAATCCTCACTAGGCAATTCAGTTTCATAAGGTGCTTTAGCAAATTTAGAGAAATTGAATTCATAAGATTCACCAGCAAATTTAGTAAAGATTTTCTCTTTCTTACATCTATAACAGCACCACAAGTATTCAGAAAAGGTCTACCAAAAATAATAGGACAACTATCATTGGCAGCCGACCCAAGTACAAGAAAATCAGCAGGGTATTTAGTCTTACCACAAAGGACTTCGACATCTCTAATGATACCAATTGGAGAGATAGTTTCCCTATTAGCAAGCTGAATAACCACATCAATCTCTTCAAGTTTACAAGGAGCAATTTCGTGCATAATTTCCCTGTAAAGCTCATAAGGAATAGCACTAGAACTTGCACCAATATCACATAAACCATAATAGCAATGATCACCTATCCAACAGAAAGCACAGGAACACTAGACTTCCTAGAACTTTTAGGATGTGAGACAATATTAGAAGCATCCTCACAAAAGATAATGTGTCTATCTTCTAAATTTTCAGTGACAAGATCTTTAACCAATGCTACAACAGGTTCAACAGTTATTTGCTCATCAGGTTTGGTAGTTTTCTTATTACTTTTACTAACAACACCAGTTATGATAGTATGTTCCTTAATCTTATTAGGAAAAGGAACTTTTTCAATATAAGGTTCTGGAATAATGCGATCAGCAACATTAACCTCAACACCTTTAGATATATGAGAAACAGATTCATCTTTATATGGTTCATGATAATTTTTAAAACCCTCCTTCGGCAAACCGAAATAGGAAGCAAAGGCTTTATAAAAGTTTGCAACAATTTGAGAGTCAAGACCAATAAGTAGTGCTAATTTTGGATAATCATCAGTATCCATAAATTTTTTAACACACTCAAAGTCATAGTTTATACCTGACTCCCTTACCTTTGTCATTCTCCCATCCTTCAGTGTTCTCCTGAATCCGATCAAGAAGGTCCCACTTAAACTCTTCTTTATTACGACAGTGAACGATCCAGCACAAGTGGTGTTCCAATAGAGTTTTTATCTTGAAGGAGAGTCTTGCATAAAAGTTATCAATAACAATATTACCAGGAAGCTCATGAATGGGACATTTGAGCATTAATGCCTTCAATCTCCCCCACGCTTGAGCGATACTCTCTCCATCATAGGGCCAGAAGTTATTATGAGGTTCCGATCCTTATGAATCTCACTTGGAGGATAGAATTTGGAGTAAAAGAGAGGTACAATTTCCTCCATCCAAGAGAATACCCATTCTTCAGCAGTAGTTTATACCAATGTGCAGCTTTACCACAGTGATAGAGAAATAATTCTTCTTAACTTCTCCCATCGAGATACCTGCACACTTAATAACTCGCACAATTCATGCAGAAATAACAAATGATCTCCAGGATGGACAGTTCCATCTCCTGCATAGCGGTTATTTGTGACACGTTCAACAATTTTCATAGGAATTTGAACGGTATTACCTGCTCATCTGACGCCTCCTCTACTACCTTAGCAGTGGTAGTTGTTTTCCCAAATAGGAATTCAAGAGGAAGACCCTCCATAATGAGATATTAGCAGCAGGCAAAAATAAAAACAGCACGTACAATAATGTTTCCCTTACCAATTCCACTTACCAATAGCGCTACACTCCCGGCAACGGCGCCAGAAAATAGTCTTGATAACCCACAAGTATAGGGGTGTATCGTAGTACTTTCGATAAATAAGAGTGTCGAACCCAACGAGGAGCAGAAGTGTTGACAAGCGGTTTTGATGAAGGATTCACTGTAAATGCTCTCAGACAAGTTTTTAGGAGTTTTTGATATGACAGATATAAATAAGTACAAGTAAATAAAATGCAGTAGTAATAGTTGCAGCGAGTGGCCCAATCCTTTCTACAGCAAAGGACAGCCGGTTGTTGTACTTATAATGACCAAACGTTCTGTGGGCACCACGAAGGAGTATTGTCAAGTGCTTTTCTTCATATAGTTGATTAATCTTCATTGTTTTGATAAGTGTTGTGTGGGGTGAACCTATGCTAATGCACCGCCCTTCCTAGGACTAATACATACTTGTGATTATACCCCTTGCAAGCATCCGCAAAATAAGAAAGTAATTAAGTTAACTAACCACAGCCTTAAACTTTGAGATCCTGCTATCCCTCATGCATCGATATACCAACGGGTGTTCAGGTTTCTGTCACTCGGCAAACCCCACAATTGGCAAACGAATACACAATGCATTCCCCTAGGCCCATAAAGGTGAAGTATCATGTAGTCGACGTTCACATGACACCACTAGAAGAATAACACCACAACTTAAGCATCAAACCATTAAATATTATCAACATAGTTCACTACTAACATCAAGACTTCTCCCATGTCCTCAAGAACTAAACGAACTACTCACAAGACATCATACGGAACATGATCAGAGGTGATATGATGATGAATAACAATCTGAACATAAACCTTAGTCCAATGGTTTCACCCAATAGCATCAATAACAAGAGTAATCAACACCGGGAGAGTTTCCCCTATGAAATAGACAAGATTCAGCCCTAGATGTTATAGCGGAACGGAGCGGGTGCAGCGGGTGATGATGGTGTTGGCGGTGGAGATGATGATGATGATGATCCCGATGAAGTCCAGCTCGATGACGGTGATGATGGCGACGATTTCCCCTCCGGGAGGGAATTTCCCCGGCAGATTTCTTCCTGCAGGGGAGCTTTTCGCTCTCTGGTGTTTTCCGCCTCGTGGAGGCGGCGGAATATTTCGATGGCCGTCCTCCGTGTGTTAGGGTTCCGAGGGGGTCAAGTACGCGAAGGGGGAACGGTGAGGTGGGCCAGGGCCCCCAAACCACCTTCGGCGCGGCAGG